>CAIGRS010150793.1:0-16878 GCA_903798395.1 Fraxinus floribunda | reverse complement strand
CCATCATGGAATTGCTCCAAGCTTAACTATGGAGTTTCTAACGATGGGCTTCCGGAAAAGAAGGTGCACCTTGTTGGTATGAGTAGTACCTATCAAATCTCTTAAACTTTCGTGGTTGGGGGTATTACATATTATCTTATATTTGAGCTTGCTGGCCCGTGTGTTGGGGAGACTGCCCGGGGGAGACTGCGGGACCCTGGCCAGACAGTCCCCCGGGGCAGCCTCCCAGTAACTATTACAATACAGGTGATCTAAGGCCAGTGACCTTTATTATTAAAAGTTGCCAACAATTTACAGACTTCCTTCAATTATTTACAGAACATACAAAATGCTCTCTCTTTTCTATTAAGCTTACCAATCTTAAAGCATGCAGAACTCCCACAAAGATGGCTGACCATGAAGATCGAGAAGAGCAAAGAAATTGCAGACAATGAGTTACGCCATGCATGCCCGAAACTTGTTCAAGGATAAGCTTAGCCACTCGTCTTGTATTCTACAACAATAAGACAAATATGGAATCCAACTTTTAGGTAAAGCAATCACGAAAATGTGAAACAAATCAAAATTACATACATAACAGGCGGGCACACAGGCAGATACAAAAAAATTACTTCAATGCAAATCAATTACATCATTAGGATCCACAAACAAGAGAAAAATACTGTCACTCATCATTGGTTCCCAGGTCCACTGCTTCGTAAGCTCGCCTTGCTCCATTCTGACAGTATAATGAGCAGCTAATCTGCAACAGACAGTCCACTAATAACCAAGGCTGCCAATTTTGTTATCACGTGGATAGATATCTGCCTTACGTTTTCATTGTCAATAGTAAAAACAATTGTGAAGCATTTTGGTCATAAGGCGACTGACCTCTTGAATGCCCTAACTAAAGGCAAGCACATTGATGAAGATCTGACGGAGTTTCTAGACGCTGCTCCGTCTCCACCATCATCGGCACCAGATGGGACCTTCCACCCAAAAAGTGAGGACATTTCTGAAGCAAAGGTTGACAACCAATTCCTAACAGGAAGAGCCATTTCTTCGCTATTTCCCGGTTCTACCATCGAGAAACGGGATAGTGCCCAAAATACAGCCTTGGAAAAGGATACAGGAAGGGCCAAGGGATCAATTTCAACAAGTACATCATACCATAACTTTGGTATGCACATCCACTCCCCATGAACTTGTGAGGTCATTTTGTTCTGCAGACTGAATTCTTTCCAACAACTAACATCATTGTCTTCAATATCAAGACCAGATAAAGGATCTTCATCATCATCTTCTATACCAAAACTAGTAGGCTCACTTGTCTTATTACATGAACGCAATTGACCACTCAGAACCATGGATATCAAGGCAGAAGCATCAGAGACAATAATAGTCTGAATAAGATCTAATGCAGGTTGTCGAAGAGAACTGTGAAGCGCTAAATCCTTCAAAGAAGACACAAGAGAAGGGCCCCTGTGAAATAAATAGAGGGGAGAGGACAATTAAAGAAAATGTTAATAGTTAATCCAGCGAATCCACCAACCGAATATACATTCAGGTATAAGTCAGGAGACCGCATGTGCAAACTGTACACAAATTGTCCACATACAAAATAACCTTTACGGACAAAGTCCCCACAGTTACCTACCACATGTGTGCACATTCAGAAGGGGGACAAGGGGGGTTCATCTTGTAACCTCGGAGAACAATGAGAAGAGCTATCTGCATAAACAAGTGAATGAACAAAACTCAAGATTAACATTGTAAGTTGCCATCAAATACATAATTTTGCTTTGACATTGTAGAGGGCGAAACAACCACCTGGCAAGCCTTTTTTCTCATCAGCATGCTGAAATTACTGCTTACAGTCACTTGATGTAGGAGAAAATAAATAAAATGTCTCCTTTGCTTTTCATGCTCGCTATCTTGTAAAGCTTCAAGCGACTGGAAGCATGAGATAACAAAGTAGTGAAAAATGAAGCATGCGTACAATGTTCTTCTCAAAGAAATATAATGAAGAAAGAAAAAAGACTCTAATAACAATGCAGAATAACAAACATGCCTGCAAAAAAGGCGAGAAAAGATCAAAAATTTCTTTATGGCTTTTCTCATTTCGAGTATGGAAACACTGACCCAAAAGCGTATTTCGCATAACGCTAGGAGACAATGTCGCCCTCAACCATAGTTTACATCCTGTGTACGAAAATGCGTCTTAAAGATAGGAAAAATAGAGCTGCCAAAGAGAGAATGAAATGCACCATAAGAGATATACCAAGCTTTTCAAAAAGTAATCTCAAGCAGTTAACAGCATGAGAAAACTCAAGTGAATCATCACTGATATGGTTGAGTACGATACTGAGGAAAATGGGATGCCGATCTAAAATCCCTTCTTCAAATGCCGGAGGCTCTAAAAACCCAAGCCTTCAAAAATAAAGAAATAAATAAAATAAGATAAAATATCTATTGGCATAAAAAAATTATAAGCATGCCAAATCCTAATATTAAACATTGCAACCAACTGTTTCCTACAATGCTTTCATTCCAAGCCATACGGCGATTCGATCCAGTTGAATCCTAGGCCTTGATGTCTCTTTTGATGATTGCATGCTTTCTGACTCTAAAATGCAAATGCATTTCTTCAGTAAATGCTGCAATGGATTCAGATCTGTAGATCTCCTACATAAAGCAGAAGATAAAAATTTAGCATAACAACACTCTGCAGGGCATACAGTTCAAACAGAATATCGATTTGTTTTTATAGCATTGAAGTGTTCACCTAGTGAGCAAATCGTTGAATAGTCAGGCATACTAGAAGTTACGTAATAAAGTGTTCAAAATTATCTATGCTATCCTAGAAATAATTGCAGTCATTACGAGTGGATATTGCAAATGATTCAACTCCCATGCTGAGCTTCCACAGGAAAAGAAATACCTCAATTTACCCATATGTCCAGCCAAGCGAAAACCAATAGATCGAGTTCTTCTGCTTTTAAGAAAGAGTAGAACATAAACTCCCTGAAAATACAAAGAGAAGGAAGAGAAGGAGTTCAGTAAAAAATGATTAGAAATACCAAAAAGTGACAATGGTAAGTAATCGCAAGGAAGCCATACAGGGTACTGCTGATTTCCAGCTAACTTCAATTCATGAAAGTTGTCAATTGCTTCAAGAAATATTTGAAACTCAGTCACCAAGTATTGATCATCCAATAAGATGGGAAAGGACAAAACCTGTTACCCAAATGTATATGATCAGGAGAAATAAAAAAGAGGCATATAAAAAAGGAAGAAAAATGAGGGGAGCTATTCTCTTTGTATTTCAGTTTTGTTTTTGAATTTTGAAAAATTGTTTTGAAAACACCCAAAACGTGTTTTGAAAATTTTGGCTTGATTATAACTGAAAACACCAACAACGACAGATTTGTCGTTTTGTGTTTTCTTTGTAAATTTTTAACTTGTTTTCAAAAACGCGTTTTCACTGTTTTAGAAAATCGAAAACAGAAAACGGCTTGAAAATAGTAAAGAGAACAGGCCGTAAGAGTTTCCAGTGTTATTTCAACTCCTCTGAATATGGGATATTTCTCTAATGTTGGTGGAGACTGAACGTGATTTCCATCTTCAAACTAAACTATATCCGCATAAAACTTGATGATGTAGCCTCTTATGATCATTTGTATAGCAAAAACATTTATCAAGCACCACAGGTTACATGAAAGAGTTAATACCCATACACAGAGATGTGGACTAACTCGACAGTTGAATATATAAATAACGTGCGTCATTATTTAATACCAAAAAGAAAACCAAAAGATTGCAATCTAAATACCTCAAACATGACACTAGCGACTTCACCATAATGGCTCGCAGGGTCATACTCTCCCCTTGCTATTCTTGCATTGAGATCTTGAAGGTGTTGACTAATTCGTTCTTCATCAAGAGTGTGCAGCACATCAAGAAGGGGACCAATAGAACTCAACTCATATTCAGTACCATACATCTCTTGGGCTTGATGGTGCTGATGAATACATTGAGCACAGCTTCGCATTTCTTCAGAAATTCTATTCCATAGAA
Organism: Fraxinus floribunda; assembly: GCA_903798395.1. Taxonomy (NCBI): domain Eukaryota; kingdom Viridiplantae; phylum Streptophyta; class Magnoliopsida; order Lamiales; family Oleaceae; genus Fraxinus; species Fraxinus floribunda. Next base: position 12,822 of record CAIGRS010150793.1, on the reverse strand, counting down.
GCTTAAGCGGAGAATCAGTGCGTTCATCTTTGAAATAATTATAGAACGTTTCTAGAAGAGGTCCCATCAGATCCCAATAACCACACCAGATGTGATTTTCTTTCGGCAAATAGATTAAAAAGTTGAATGCATCTGAAAACCTGAATATAAAGCAGTAACAGACTAGTTTATAGCATGAACTTGAAAGAATATTGTGTTCGTTCATTAATAGTTTCCACTCCAGTGTGCAAAAAGATTAAATGCAGCTTGAGTAAGACATCCGAAACATAGAGTTGATTAGTCATCAATCACATCGCATAGAAATATACATGTTCAAAAGTGTTAAGTAGCAAGTTTGTCATTAGACAAGATATCATTCATTTGCCAGAATGACCGAGGCTCTACTTACTTCATGTAGGTTCACCTCAATGTCCTGAAGTTTTGTCCAGAATATTAATTATTGGAAATAAGCTGAAAAAATAAAGCAAAAATAATTGTATACTTTTCATTCATTGTGATTATTCAATTATCTTGAAAAAACTTCAAGATCCGATTAAAACACAAAACCGATGAATGAGCAGCAAAGAAATGTGAATGTAAATAATAATTCTTTTGTTCTGCTCATTTATTATAAAAATATTAATTTCAAAAGAAACGTCCATTTTCATTTTTCTTCATTTTAGCAGTGAAGTTCATGAACAACAGTTTGCTCGCATAAAAAGAAGACAGAAAAGGAGGGAACCATTCTCACCATTCTTCTTTGAGTTGGCGAAAACGACGACGTTTGACCGGATGACTAGATAATGCGTCGTCATCGTCCTCTTCTTCAATCGCCGTCCATCTCTCCAATAGCTCTTTTCTGCTCACCGCCTTCTTCGCCATTTTCGCGCCGTCGCGCGGGAAATCGGTGGATTCGTATTGATTATTGATCCAAGATGACTATGAAATTAGGGATTGCAGAATATTTGTACCGCCAAAGAACTGCGAAACCAAATCACACGCTCAGGGATTGGCGATAGTGTCGAAAAGAATATAGCGAATTCTGGCGCGTGATTATCATTACTAAAGATTTTGCTTTCTTAGACGTGTTTATGGCATGTTAAAATGAGAGAATATATTTTTTTTTGAAGTTAAGTGATGTGATGAGGAATATGTGGTTGAAAAAGAGAAAAGTTATTGATGTGATGGAAAATATTATTTTATTGAAGAATGTGTGGTTGAAAATGAGTAGAAGAATGAGAATGAAAAAAATAATGTGGGTCAAACAGGGGCTTAACATGTTTGGTGGTGATTAAAATCATATTAAAATTGAAAATATGGTCGTTATGTGGAAAAAATGAAAAAACGAGAGATAAACAAGGGTGTTTAATCTTCATTTTTTGGGAGAATATTATTTTGTTGAAAAATGTGTTATTGAAAATGAGTAGAAGAATGTGTTATTGAAAATTTAATGTGGCTCAAACAGGGACTAAATTCAATTGTTTAGTAGATTTTAATAAAATTCAATGAAATGTGTGTTTGAAAAGTAGTGTGACCATAAAACATATGATTAAAGTTGATTGTTAATTTTGGCTTAAATTAAAATCATTTTTAATCACGGCCAAACAGGGGCTCAGTACTATTATTCTTCAATATATTATTAAAAATAATAACCTGGACGGGAAAATGAATATGAAAACTAATTAAAGCGCATTTTATTGAGGCGTGTTTGAATTCCATTTTTATTCTAAAAATGCATTTTAGAATAGTAAATTAATGGAAAACGTGTTGTTAAAAAATAATGAAAAAAGTTTATTTGCGTGTAATATTACTTTATTGAGAAATGTGTGATTGAAAAGAATAAACAGAATAATATATTTTGAAAATAATGGAGATCGAACAAGGGCTAAAGTAAATTCCTTATTCGAGTAAAAGACTTAAAGAACGTGAATATAATAAATTCTTAAAATTTTGCATATAGGATAATACCATTTCTAAAGAAAATACATTGAATAGAATTATAAAACATAATTAGGGACCAAAATTTTTGAAGGACAAAATAATTGAATTTTATGTAAAAACGTTGTGCAACCATCCATGGTGGGATCTACTCTTTCTAATTAGGTTAGCTATATTTTCACACGAGTAATTAAGGGTGTATTTGAGCCACATTATTTTGGAAGAATGTATTTTGAAATAGTAAATTGATGGAGAATGTGTTGCTGAAAAAGAAAAAAAAAATTATTGGTGTAATAGAAAACATTATTTTATTGAATAATGTGTGATTGAAAATGAGTAGGATAATAAAAATGAAAATGTTAATGTGACTCAAATATGGACTAATTGTAGGCTAAGCCCATTAATACTCATTCTATTTCTCATTTTTTTTTTCTACATTTCTTCATTTTAATCACGCATTCTATCAATAAAATAATATTACACATAAACCCAAAAATTCTCTTTACTTTTTAACCGTACATTTTTCCATCAATTACTATTACATAATTTATTTTTCCCCCAAAATGAGCGTCAAATACAAGCTAAATATATTCGGACCCGAGTAACTATAATCACACCATTTGTTAAACCACATTTTAATTTAGTAAAGGTCCATAGTAATTTTTTTAATTATTAACCTTCAATTAATTAGCATACTCCATTGTAAATGTAAGTACCTTTCGACAAGTGCACCACGTTAATTTTATATGTTATCACACTCACATAATTAACTTCGTATTTTTGTTCATAATCTTATTATTACTAAGCACATATTATCCCTAGTAGCGATTTATGTTCAAAATTGTGTTAAGAGGAAGTAAAAAGATTTGCATGCATAAATGGTTACTGAAGTTTTATGCGGTTTCAATAACGGTCATTGAAATTTCATGCGGTTTCAAAAATGGTCATTGAACTTAGTTTTAAGACTATTATGTCTTAATTCAACATTAAAGCACCAAAACACGTGGACAAAGAAGTTGGAGGACTTCAAGTGCAAAATTCAACTTAAAATCTCCCCAACCCGAAACCCAGACCACCATTTTTCGCGTCTCATTCCACCACATTCCAGCCACTAAAACCACCTAAACAACACACAATCTTGAAGCCATTACTTTTCTTTATGCAACTCACCCAAGAACAACCCCTACATCCCACGATGGTGAACGGAATTTAGTCACAAAGTGGGCATCTCGCACAGCCAGCAGTTTTGTGTTGTACGAGAAGCCCACTTTTGGACGAAATTCTACCACTTTTCGGCTACCAAAACTACCAAAACAACATACGACATTGAATCCCTCTCCGTCCTCTACGTAAACTACCCAAGAATAACTCGTAAATCCGCCAGAAAGTGGCCGGAAGTTCGTCCCAAAGTGGTGGGCTCGCGCAGGACAACAATGCCAGTCGCCAATTTGGGACCAAATTACACCACTTTTCGGCCACCAAAACCATTGGACCAACACATTGTATTGAAGACCTCGATGTCCTCTACGCAACTCGTTGTACTCTACGTAACCCACCAAAGAATCGATCCTAAATCCACCGGAAAGTGGCCGGAATTGCGTCCCAAAGTTGCTGCTGGCAGTTTTTCCTGTGCGAGCGACCCACTTTAGGACGAAATTTCGGCCACTTTCTGGAGGATTTAGGGATAATTATTGAATGGGTTGTATAGAGTGAATCAAGGGCTTCAAGGTGGTGTGTTGGTCTGGTGGTTTTGGTGGATGGAAAGTGGTGCAATTTCATCCAAAATTGGGCCCCTCATACAGCACAAAACTGCCGGTTGTGCAAGAGGCCCGCTTTGGGATGAAATTTCGGCCACCACAGTCGGAGGTAGGGGATGTTCTTGGGTGGGTTGCATAGAGGGAAGTGAGGGCTCCAAGATGGTGTGTTGGTTCGGTGGTTTTGGTGGCCGAAATGTGGTGGAATGGGGTACGAAAATTGGTGGTCTGGGTTTGGGTTTGGGGAGATTTTAAGTTCAATTTTGCACTCGAGGTCCTCTAGCTTCTATGTCCACATGTTTTGGTTCGTTAGGTTTGAATTAAAACATAATAGTACTAAAAATAAGTTCAGTGACCATTTTTGAAACCGCATGAAACTTCAGTGACCATTTCTTTAAGTTTTAAACTTTAGTGATCGTTTTGTTATTTTCGCGTAACTCCAGTGACTGTTTGTGAAATTAACTCATATATATATATATATATATCGAGCCATGTTTGTTAAAGATAAAAATCATATTTTTTTCAATAAAATAACATTACATGCAAACCCATAAATTTTTCTTATTTTTTAATTACACATTTTTTCATCAAAATACTATTTCAAAAATGCATTTTAGGCAAAAATGGGACTCAAACATGCTAATGTTATAAGATGTATTCATAAAAAAGTGTCGTGCAATCAATGGAAATTGAACTTGCGGATTTGATAATATTAAGATGACTTGGGCTTTTGACATAACTTTTTGCTTCTTGTAGAAACGTTTTTTAAGGAAGCTATCTTAATTTTTATTCAAAAACTAATTTTTAAAAACACTTCTTATTTCATGAGTGCTTTTAGAAGAAATCATATTTCATCGGTTTTCTCTAAAAAATCTTCTAACTATCAGAAGAACTTTTATAAAATTTATCAAACGGGTCCAAAAACAACTTTTGGATTTGAAGAACTTATTTTGACTTTTTAAAAGTCATGACAAACGAGCCCTTACAAAATCAACTAATAATGCTACGTGTACCTCTTTTGTCAAACTTTCGAGCCTTCCGTTCAAAAGTTAAGCGATCCATCCAAGGTAATTCTTAAGTTCCAATAAGAAAGGTCTCCACTCGATGAAACCTTTGAAGAGAATTTAAGCCTTGTTCGATGGGCCTTTTAGAACTATTTTTTTTATACGCTCAATTTGAATCACATTTATATAATAAGGGCGTGTTTGAGCCACGTTATTTTGGAAGAATATATTTTGGAATAGTAGATTAATGGAGGTTGTGAGGTTGAAAACGAATGAAAAGTTATTGATATGATAGAAAATATTATTTTTATTGAAGAATGTCTCGTGGAAAATAAGTAGAAGAATGAAAATAAAAATTATAATGTGTACCAAACATGGGCTAAAATCTAATTTTAATCTAAGTCAAAGTCAAACAATCAATGTCAATCACATCTTTCATGGGTCCCACATCTTTTCAACAACACATTTCAAAAATTTATATCACAATCCACTTAAAATCTGATTTTAATATACACCAAACACTTTCTAAATTTACTTATTTACTTTTATGTAAACTTTTTAAGCTTCGGCAAGCGCGCCATAATGCAAAATTTCTCTTTAGTCCCTGTTTGAAACCCATTTTGAGGAAAAGAAAAATTTGTGTGGTGGAAAAGTAATGAATTTTTTTTGATTTATGTGTAATATTATTTTATTTGGAGAATGTGTGGTTAAAATGAAGAATGAGAATGAAAAATTAATGAGTGTCAAACGGGGGCTTAATGAAGATAGCGGAGCCAATAGCAAAAGCAAAAAGAGATGGCTATCGATAAAGTCAGTCGCCCGTTACCTTTTATTATGATGGCTATTGGCTATGCGTTCGTGACATTTGGTTGGTTTTATCATTCAAGGTCCCCACTCGGCACATGCTGTGTGAACTTCCCAAAATGTAAAAGAAAAAGGAAAATATAGAGAATAAAATAAAGGTGCGTCAATTCAGGGTATTTGTCCAACGAAAAAGCCTTCACGGTCTACTTAGTGATGGACAATCCAGTTCAAAAAAAAAAAAAACCTTAGAATATCTATGGACTATGAACCATGATATTTTATTGTAGAAATTTCACTAATAGTCTTTGATCTATTGACTTAGTAGCTAGAAGTCCCCAACCTTTTCTTTGGCATTAAATCACCAACTTATCCATTTTGTAGCACCTTGGTGGTTTCTAGTGCAGAGTGTGTTCAAATGTCTGTTACGTAGTCAAATTCTCTTAAGCCTCTTTTGACAGAGTCATTGAAATTATAAGTTGATCAAACTTCAATTTTAATTATATATTTTATGGAACTCACGACTTTAATTCATTTTTTAATCACATATCTCATTGATCCTCTAACTAATCTTGAAAAACCTTGTCAAATAAAGGCTAAAAAGATTGTTGTAACTTAGGATAAAGTTTTCAATTCTAGATTCCACTTTTCTTTTTGACTTATCATTGTTGCCAACACAGAGGAGGAATTGGTCGAATTATGTTGGATTTTATAAATCAAGCAAAATCACCACGTGAGAAAAAAACATTGATGACTTATGAATTATGATTACTATTCTGGATCCTCATTATAAATTTCTTGAAGATATTTGGCGTCATTTTAACTAAATTCTAAACAAAAAATACTAATTGTAAAAGTTAAATTGTTCATCACTTTTATTCCATTGACGATTGCATTAATCACAATGTCATGAGCGGAAGTCCTAGAACTTGATGGTAAGAATGCTTAAAGAGAGAGAGAAGGAGCACTTAATTAATTTTGGGTAGCTTCCAAAGTCGATGTATCTTGATCAAGTGTGGATGAAATGTAACGGGTTAAATGCGAGATTTAGGGCGATAAATGCAATGAGTAGCATCACACAAATTGTCGATGGCTGAAGAGTGGGATTCAAAGCGACAATTCTTTTGTTTTTATTGAAATTACTATTACCAGTGTATCCAACCAAGACACATGAGACTCACATGTGCATTTAAAACACTCGTGGACCTAATTCACTATATGAGGATCATATTGCTATATAATTGATAGAATGGGGACTTAAATGCCAAAAACATCAAGTGACATTTGCTTCCAAGTCAATAGGTCGAGAACTATGCTGCAAATTTTCTCTCTCTCTCTCTCTCTCACACGCACACACACTATGTACTCAATAAACATAACGATGCTAACGTTTAAAAAATATCACGTGTTATCCATTTTGAAATTAAAATAAAACGAACAAAGATTTGTGGGACCAAACAAGAAATAAGATAAGAGTCACTTCAGGCTAAACAAATTAAGCCCCTTGTTTGATAGAGCTATTTTAAAATTTTATTCACTTTTTAATATAATCGACTAACCAAACATTTTTACGGGGCCATAACTTTTTTCTTTTTAAATTTTTGTCTCACAATCCTCGATGTCTATCCATTTAATCATTTTTTTTTTAAACGAATCTATTCATTTAACTTGATTGAGATTTTATATCTCCACAATCAATGTAGAACGCTAAATTGTGAAGATCAAAGATTATACTTAAATCTCAAAGACACGAGAAAGTGATAAAATGAACTAGGTTGCTTTATTGTAGGGTGTGGATCAAATCAATATGTCCTATTTTTTCTTTATTGTAGGGTGAACCAATTTGTATTTAAGTTTTCTTATGGATGAAATATGAACTAGCTTTTAATGTTAGATAGGGGTTATATATGGCATGTTTGATTTCCATTAATGGGAAAAATGAGTTTTGAATAGTATTTTTAGGAGAACGTGTGTTTAAAAAGTATGAAAAAGTTTTGCGATAATGTATAGAATATTTTATCATGTGAATACACGTTGAAAATGATCATATAACAAATCATAAAATAAATTAATGAGAATCAAATAGGCCAAATATTAATCTTTTTTTCGTGTTTGGTGGCCATTAAAAGGATATTGTTTATAATAGTGATCTTTTCAAAAATACGTGATTAAAAAGTATGGAGAAATTTTAAATTTATGTCTAAAATATTCTATCGTGTTAGTGTTTTGTGGAAAATGAATATATAGAAAAAAAAATGAAATTATGAGAGATAAACAAGGGTGTTAATCTTCATTTTTTGGGAGAATGGACATTATAATAGAGTAATTTTTTTTTAAATGTTTGATTACAAAATAAAAAATATTTTAAGTTTACTTGCAAATTATTTCATTGTAAATAGCTTTATAAAAAAATACTCGTAATTAAATTTAAAAAATTATATTTAGCTCTCTTTTGGTGAAGATTATAATCAATTTTTTCTTACATTTTAATAAAAGTCAATGAAATATGTGTTTTATCTTCATTTTTTGGGAGAATTGAGATTATAATAGTAATTTTTTAAAAAATGTTTGATTACAAAATAAAAAATATTTTAAGGTTACTTGCAAATCATTTCATTGTAAATAGCTTTATAAAAAATACTCGTAATTAAATTTAAAAAATTATATTTAGCTCTCTTTTGGTGAAGATTGAAATCAAATTTTTAGTATATTTTAATAAAAGTCAATGAAATGTGTGTTTGAAATGTAGTGAGACCCATAAAATATGTGGTTAAAGTTGATTGTTAACTTTGACTTAGATTAAAATCAATTTTAATCACAACCAAATAGGGGCTCGATACTATTATTCTTCAAAATATTTGCGTGTAATATTACTTTATTGAGAAAAGTGTAATTGAAAAGAATAAAGAGAATAATGTATTTTGAAAACAATTGAGATTGGGGATCGAACAAGGGCTAAAGTAAATTCCTTATTCGAGTAAAAAAACACGAATCATAAGTAATGTGCTATTGCCAAATTTCCACACGATATCAAGGAAGCAAAACACCACCGTGGATTGACAAGCAGTCCGTGTTAGTGAGTGACATGGATACACTAAGCCCCTATTTGTCTGCTATTAATTCAAAAAATTGTTTGCCACATTAAAATTCTCCATCATACATTCACCAAATAAAATATTCTACACACAAATCAATAAAATTATGTTAAATTTCAACCACACATTGTCTAAAAAATACTATTTATTTCACAATTTTTCTCCCAGTAATGGGAGACAAACATACCCTAAACCAAAATTGTGTTTAATTAGCTTTATTTTTTTGATGGAAAATGTCATTTTCCCACCAAATTCCTACTTTTTTTGGGTGTTTGATTGAATATCTTCATGGAAAATATTTTCCAACTTTTTGTCATGAGACCATATTTTCCTAAAAAATAAGGAAAACACTTTCTTTAGGGATGAGTGCTTTTTATTTACCAGGTATTTCACCATCTCTTTCTCTCTCTCATTCACTACCTGATAAAAATGAACATGTATAATATTTTTTTAGGTTGAGAACTAAATCAAGCAAATACATTTAACTAATAATTTCCATACAAATAAGTTCTATTTTATTTCCGTACAAATTCCATGTTCACAATCAAAAACATCCTAAAATTATTATGATTAAGAAATATTTCATTTATTTATATTTTACTTATATATATAAGTAAAGCCCTGATTTTGTGGCCTTTTTTATTTTTTTGAAAAAACATTTATTTTAATGGTGCATTTTTGAAAAATGCATGGTTAAAAAGTATAAAAAAAATTAAAATTGGGCTTACGTGTTGAATATTATATTGTATGAGTATGATTAAAAATGAGTACGTAAAAAAAAATTGAAATAATGGGAGACAAACGGGGATAAAAATCTTCAAGCTTAGGCAAACATGGACTTCGAGAAAAAGCCCTAGAAAATTTTGAGAAGAGTAATGCCGTTTAACTCGATTGGTGTTAAACACGAGTCTAGATGTCAAGTAATTGATTGAGCACTTAAATATGATTCTATTTTTTTATTTTTAACATGTTCAATCATTTAATTGTATTTAATGGACAACTAGACTAATGATAAGCACCATCAAGATTGTCAATTAATTGATAATACATGTTAAACATGACTCGTATTTTTTCATTTAAGATGTACAGTAATTTAATAATACTTAATGGACAACTGACCCATACTAAGCAACAATACGACTGGACTTAAAAAAAACAATGATATTTAGTTCCACAACGCATTAGTTTAATTTCCAATTAATTAATTGGACATTTTAAATACGACTCATATTTTTTTTTTCATTTAGGTCGTGTTCATTGGGGATTAAAATTATTTTTTTTAGTAAATTTTGATAAAAGTTGACGATCGTATGGTTCAAAATACATGTTAAACATGACTCATATGTTCAAAATTGTGAATCCCATGAAATATGTGATTAAAAATTTTTGATTTAAACTAAAACTAAAATTTTAATACATACCAAATAATGGGTTAAATAATTTGACAAATTGATTTAAACTAAAATCTAAATTTTAATACATACCAAATAAGGGCTCAAGTAACATGCTTTTGTCAAATTTCCTTTAGCCCTTGTTGGATGGGGATTAGAATATGATTTTTATTAAATTTTAATAAAAGTTGATCAAATGGATAATTGAAAAGTTGTGAAACCCTTGAAATATTTATTTAAAATTGGTCGTTTACTTTAATTTAAATTAAAATCTTCAATCACTACCAAATATGAGTTAGTAACGTGCTTTTGCCAAATTTTCATACGACTGCAGAGATGCAACGCACTATCGTACATTGACTAGTAGTAAGTGTTAGTAAGGAGCATGCACTCCGAGCTTACTAATTATTAAGGACAATAATACATGTACACCATCTTTTTTATCTAATCTTTTACCACACTCACAATATGGTGTGAGGATCACACATTTGATAGATTTTTGTTGCGCGCATGTGAGAGGATGTAATATTTTCGATACACCTAAAACAAATAGAATTATCCAATTATTAATAAATGAATCATTTCTTTTGAATTTTACTTATCTTTTTTAAGCTTAGGCAAACATAGACTTGGAAAAAGTGTCCTAGAAAGTTTTGGAAAAAAATACAACTGCTCCCACCAACCCCAAAATTCAAACAGAGCTTCCACCCCACCCCACTTATCCCCAGTAGTCCCCCCTCTCAATTCCAATCCATTCCAAATGAAGGAACCCTGAAAATATCTCCTCTCTCTTCGAGGGTGGAGGGTTGTTTTGTTCGGATGATCCAAAGGACTCCGTCCCAATCCCAGGCATGTCATTTTCTATCAATTTTTAGCTTTTGATTTAACTGCATTTTTCACAATTGTTATATCAATTTGAATTACTAGTTTTTCACGAGGTCGGCAAACACTAAGCTGCAAGAAAGCGTGAAGTATACCACAATAAACTAGAACAATTGCTTTAAATTTGGGAATTATTAACAATGGCTTTGGAATCGGAATCGCAGAACAAGAGCTACAGCCTAATGGGAGATGTTTACAGAGTGATGATAGTACCTAAGGAGGAGCTAGAACTTCAATCGCGTTCTCACGCGCTTTCACTTTCGCATATTAACAAGGAGTTCCATCTCGAGCTTCCGTTTCGTGTACCCAATGTTGGAGAAGCCATTCAGGTTGTTATTATTCAGTTCTTTAACGAATTACTTTATTTTTATGGTTTTCCTCTTTCGATCCTTTCCTTTTTGAAGTCTTGTTTTATTGCTTTTGCAACTGAAAAAGTTTGTATTCTGGCATTTTACTCCTTTTTCCTTCTGTGGTGTACTTCACTGTGTTACATTTATGCAATTCTGTAATTATACTTGAATAATTGATTCTGCTATCGAAGTGTTATCCATTTTCATTTATATGCAACAGCTGCAGAGACTGGTGATGTGATGGAGATCCTAAGGATATTCTTTGAAAACTTGCCATAATATAGATAGTCTCTTTACCCTCAGGAATAATCAATATTGTGGAAGTTAGTTTGATTGATTTCCTTTATTTCCTTTCCACAGTTATTAGTTTTGATTGAAATAGTTATTTTTTTATTATTTTAGTCTGTGAGCTCTTCTCTTGTTACTAAAGGTTTTACCTATAGGTGTAGGGTTTTTCATTGATAATAGAATTTGCTATTGAGCTGATATTGATTTTCTCCTTCTAATTCTCTCTCTTCTACCTTCTTCCCTCTCTCCTTTAAATTCTCGCGATCTCTCTGTATGCTTCAACTGGATTCCATTTTATTCAGCTTCTCGACGTTACTTCAAATTTCAATTGCTACATAAAATCCATTGCAAGTCTTGAATGATTGGTGAATACCATCTTACTTTTGCCCACACGTGAAGTTTCAAGTGTAAGGTATCTTACATATGAGCATCAATTTTGTTTGAAGTCCAGAATGGAAAGTGATACAACTTAAAAGAAAACTGATTTGGGTGTCTAAATGTGAATAAATTGCTTTGCTTTGGTTCAGGATATTCTGAGGAGTAGAGAAGCTGGTGAGTTCCTTAGTGGTGCTTTAGCGGGGGCCATGACCAAAGCCATTCTCGCTCCTCTTGAGACCATCAGGTTTTCTGTTTCCCCTTCCCCGATTCTGGTTCTAGTTGTTTTTGCACAATAGTTCAATTGCGAAACATTATTTGATCAAAATTTTAAATGACAATTCATGTCAAAACCTTAGAGGCAATATGCTGGTGATTAGAAATTCAGGAACGTTTTCTCGTGGTACATACCCCAATTTACTTGAAATGAGGCAGTTCTTCTTTGCGGTGTGAATTTATATGAAGTTCCATGCAATGCAAGCGTGAATAATTGCTTAGACATGGTTTCTGTCCCCTTCTGTCCTGTTGAAACAAAAGTTTACTGATGAAAATTTATTCGCAGCATTGCAGTATGTCGACTTCTATTGGCTTAGAATCCATTTCTTTTTCTCTATTTTGAGAACTTTTAATGCACTTCAATTTAGCCTCTGTATATTAACTTGCTTCTTTGGAACTAAGTTCTACCAGAATTTTCAACTTGATTTCAAAATCAAGATAATATTCTTACCCTCTTTAATTTGCTTCTTCAAACTGGCCTTTTCCAGCTTGTGTTTACTTGAAGATCACTGATTTGAAGGCAGTATTCTATTGTGAGTGAATGCTATTGTCTTTGAGACACCTAAGAAAATGTTAAAACACCACTGAAAAGTTATTGGTCTTTTACAAAGTTTAAAAAGGTGAAACTAAGTACTGAGTCGGTTTTTCTTTATGAGGCGCCTCGAGACGTAAGCCTAAAAAAAAAAAAA
>CAIGRS010150789.1:0-10921 GCA_903798395.1 Fraxinus floribunda | reverse complement strand
AAATTTTGAATGCCTCGACGCTTTACACGGTAGGCCCAATGGACGAGCCTTAATATTACAGGCTCGCCCGCGCCGGGGACTTCCGTACAGCCACGTGCCCCGATCATAACCGTCCACGTAGTGGACGTAAATAGTAGTTGATTTCAATCAACGATCCGTTGTGAAGAACTTTATGTTCTTTAAATACGTCCATTTCGTTGTTCATTTCAAATGGACTCTTCTAGGAAGAGGAAGTGGTTCGGCGGTCCGGCTAGGACCGTTGGTCGAAAAGTGTTGCAGTTTAACAGCACCCAGAGGAATCAGTTGCCAGCTCAATGGCAATGTGTTCTTCGATATAATCGAAGATCCGGTAGATACACGCCTCCGATTCAGCACATATTCGATGTGCACATGATCGAGGAGATTGGAGATGCCGTTGTTGTTATGTGCATCAACAACTGCCTTGCTGGTAACAGCGTCGGAACACGACATACCTAGAAAGTTCTTTGGATCCGTATGTTGCTGAAAGGCAACGTGACCCTTGGGTCTGAAGGAAATGCCCATAACATATATCAGTGGATTTATACGTGGTTAATATACGATAGGCATCCCGGTAATGTCAATCCCAGGGTTGTGGACATATTTTCTAGCCAGCAGATTAACTCCGAAACTTGGATGAAGAATCAGGATAATGTAGACCGATTTGTGGTCTGCATGGAGAAACGGTATAATTTGATTGGACATGGATATAGCGATACGGCTATGGTCACTGATAGACCTCCCCATTTTACGTATATGCGATCGCGTCCAATATCAGTGAACAAGAAACTGACAGGGACTACCTTGTTCAAGGATACCACTGACGGAGGAGTCGATGATATGGATCGCAGAGCTTATTACTTTGTTTTTAGTAAGTTCCAGTCATATCATGTAAATGTAACGCTGAATAAGTGAATGTGGTTCAAAAGCGTTCAATAAAATGAAATGTATTCATTTTCCAATCTCCAGTCTACGATGAGTTTGTTCCATGAACACATTANTTATTACTTAGTTTTTAGTACTTTCCAGTCGTATCATGTAAATGTAACGCTGAATAAGCGAATGTGGTTCAAAAGCGTTTAATAAAATGAAATGTATTCATTTTCCACTCTCCAGTCTACAATGAGTTTGTTCCATGAACACATTACATCGTGAACACAATACAAGAAGTTGTACAAAGAAATAACCCCTAAGTTGTCTAATTTTTTATGGATATAAAAATAAAGACGTTGGGATAAATTCCCAGAAATCATCTTCAATAGCGTCTCCTCGTTTATCATCGTCGACGTCGGTCTTAATGTCGTCCAGATGCGGATAGTCCACCACGCTCTCTTTATTCCCAATCTCATTCTGAGGTTGTAGTTGAACCTCAGTTCCACGTTGAACATGTGGTGGAATGGTGGATTCGTCGTCTGTCCAGAGTGTTGGACTCGAATCCAGAACGGGTTGTTCAATACCCAAGTGTATTCTCCGACTTGTAGTTGCTGCCATGTGAGTGGCTCCCCTGTGTTGGAATCCAAGGTTTCGACACTCTATGGTCTGATGTATTACGCAGCCACACGGTAGTTCCAGACGTCTAGGCTTGATTACTAGATGCTTCTTCCGTTTGCATCGGTGATGCTTCGCTCCTATAGAAGGGGGTGTCGGCGACAAAGAATTCTGTATTTGCCAGAGTCCAGCATTTCAAGATGTAGTTGCATTCGTCCTCTAGAAAATCTTTATAGGAAGATTCTGTTGTGCCTAGATTGCACAGCACGATACACGGGATACCACCTTTAATTTGAATTGGTTTGTCGTACTTGGCATTCAATTGCCAGTCCCTTTGGGCCCCAATGAGCTCCTTCCAATGTTTCTTTTGGAGACAAGACGGATTGACATCATCAATGACGTTGTACCAGGCTTTATTCGAGAATGTTTTGGAATTGAAGTCCATGAAGCCCATTACATAAATATGTGGGCCTAAAGATCTGGCCCAATCAGTTTTCCCGATCCTCGATTCGCCTAGGAGAATCAGACTTTTGGGCTTATGAGGTCTATCGTTAATATCTCTGATATTTTCTCTGGCCCATATTGATAACTGTTCCGGTACCTGGAATGATTCCGAATTGAACTCTGGTGCATATTCTTGAACTGGTTCTACAAATTCCTTCTCCATATTGCTATAATATTGTGACGTTGCAGAGCGTACGTCCTCGGATCGCATCGCTTTATAATTGCGATCGATTCTTCTTTCGTCCTGGCATTTAGAGCTTTTGTGTATTCCTCGTTGAGATCTGTTTTATCGCGACGACGTTTGCGACCGTCCGTCTGGAATTCGCCTTCTTCGACGTAAATTCCTCCCTTAGCTATGTAGTCGACGACGTCGTCCGAGTTCGTTGCTGCAACTTCATGTGCTTGCCAAGCTATTTGGATGAGAAAAGTTCTTGAAGAGCTCTATTCCAAGCAACAAGGACCGACTCCAATTAATTGTGACAGCACTTCACCAATTAAGCTCTCCAAAAATCCTGTTTTACATGGGCGAAGTAAACATATAGATGTGAAGTATCACTTCTTGAGAAATCTCACCAACGATGGAATTATTGATCTTGTTTACTGCAGAAGTGAAGACCAAGTTGCTGACATATTTACCAAACCCCTCAAATTGCTTGCATTTCAGAAGTTGAGAAAGTTACTCGGTGTCTGCACTTTGCAAGATCGTGATTAGAGCATGTTGGCTGTTCATATGTATTAAACTGAGTGTTTGAAAATATCAGTTTAAGAGAGGGATTGTTGAAAATGTCATCACGTGGGTCTGTTATTTTTGTCCTAGTCTTTAGGAATTGTTTATTGTTGCAAGATGTGGTCTTTAGTTTTACCTGGTCTATAGGAGGGTACGTGTCTTTATTTTCTGTTTTGCATGTTCAGATGAGTGCCTAGTTTAGTGGTAGAACGTTGAGTTGTAATGCCTATACATAGGCTGCTTAATTGATGAATAAAGTCAGGTGAATCCAGAATTTCCTTTTCATTTTAGTAGTTCTTTCCTCTACTTACAGATATAAGTTTATCATATCTGTTCACAGAATCCACTTTTTTATGCTTGCGGTCTTGATTTTGAAGGCATTTAATTTATTATTCGAGGCTGAGGATAAGTCTTACATCAAGAGATCTGGAAGTGCTCATGGGTGGGATGTTTTGTTTTATATATTTAGCTTTTTGAAGGGTATTACACTGTTCACTTTGATAGTTTTGATAGGAACTGGATGGTCGTTTCTTAAACCTTATTTGCAAGATAAAGAGAAGAAGGTTTTAATTGTGGTAATTCCGTTGCAAGTGGTGTCGAATATAGCACAAGTTGTGATTGATGAGGCTGGACCTTATGGCGAAAATTTGTATACTTGGAAGCAAGTTTTCTTGCTTGTGGATATTATCTGCTGTTGTACAGTTCTGTTCCCTATAGTATGGTCGATTAACAAGTTGAGAGAGGCTGCCAGGACGGATGGGAAGGCCGCAGTGAATTTGATGAAGTTGACGTTGTTTAGGCAGTACTATGTTGTGGTAATTTGTTATATCTACTTTACGAGGGTGATAGTTTATGCGTTGGAGTCTATAAAATCGTATAAGTATCAGTGGACTGGTGTGGTGGCTGCTGAATTAGCTACTCTTGGGTTTTATGTGTTTACTGGGTATAATTTTAGGCCTAAAATACATAACCCTTATTTAGCTATTGATGATGAAGAGGAGGAAGCTGCTGCTGAGTGCTGAGGCACTCAAGTTTGATGATGAATTTGAATTGTGATACTGTGTTAAGACAGCTTGAAGCATGTATATTAGTAAGGCCATGTGGAAAACATTCACTCTATTGGATATTAGACAGTTTCGACATCAATGAGTAAGCCTCTGTTACAGTGAAAACATGTATAGCTCTTCTTTTCTCGGCTCTTTTTACTTAGATAAAGGTCTGAGACGTGACAGCTTAGGTTGGGGGGGAGGCAATAAACAGTCTAATCAAGCCGTCTAATCATGTTCTTTCTAAGCAAGTGGGTTTGGGTATGCGATGACTCCACCCCATCGATTCGGTACTGGGTTCTCTTGGGTGCGGGGATGTTTTGGGCTATTGCATCGGCTCGTCCGAACTGATACCACGTGCAGGTCCGCTCCTGCTGCCACATGGCACGAATTTTACATGAGTAACAAAAGTAGTAAAGATTTTACTGCGTTCGTCAACACGCATGCAACAAGGGTCAGTTTAGAGGATAGTCGCGCATAGGCATCGCTCATCCTTCTGCTTTATTCGTAGAAGCTCTTGTAATTTATATTAATACTTGGAATTCCATCTTAAAATGTTAAGATTATTAAGAGATGAGTCATGCTACATTCACATAATATTTCACATAATGGTTTACACACTTGACACATGGCGACCTCCTATTTGAGGGGCGGCTTAATAATCTTAAGAGATTTTTCAAATTCCATTTACAAGATGGTGACTAGTTCGAGTAAACCAAAATTGAAATTCTCGTGTTTATTTTTTGAGTTTTAATATAATGGTGGCTCGTTCGAGTAAACTTGTCTTGAAATTCTCGTGCTTATTTTTTGAGTTTTAATTGAATTGACTTGATCGTTGAAAGTTAATGGACTCGATACAATATTATTATTTGGGGTCTTATTTAGAGGGACAGCCAAGATCCCTATAAATTGATATATGTGTCATCTTTATTCGATGCGGGATTTATCCTTTAGCAATTTATGCTTTTCTCGTTCGTCGATTTTCAATTATAGAATCTTTATTTCAAAATCGTGCATGAGAAAAATCTTTACAGAGGGGCACATAATCGAGTAAAGACAGCTCGATTTTTTGAAGCTTTACTATATCTAGCGAACTGTCTTGTCTTTATAAATCATCTATTTTGCAATTCTTAGGTGTGTTTATTATTATTTTTAAATATATTTCTTGGTAATATCTTTGTGTTTCTAGTGAGTCCATAGTAGTTATAAACAAACCTTAGCATGTCTATGAATATATTATATTATATTATATTATATTTCACCTTCCAAGAGAAGGAGAGAAATTTTTCTCTCTCAAAAATATGCCAGCAATATTTTATATTCTTTTTTATACACATATAACTTAGATGTCTTGTATGTCTATAAATAGTATTTTTCGATTAGTATGAAATCGTATTTCCTTCTTAAAACATAATAGCTTCATAAGATGTTAAGTCGAGTCATTTTTCTTCATCTGTTTAGATGGATATTATTATTAGTGCAGAAAAATGATGTCCCAAAAGAGTAGAAAAAAGAAGAAATAATTAATTAATATTGATGAAAAATAATTCTATATATGCATTTTAGCGAAATGCCGGGTAGATCATTTGGCTGAGATAGTGTGATTTCTTGTTTGATACCCAAGTTCGATCCCCTTCCACGACATTTTCTTTTTAATTTTTAAAAACGGTAAGTAATAACTAATTATTGAAATTGTACAAATGTTCATCAAAAAAAGTGTAGGCCATATGGTAGAGGTCGTCTTTGTGCAATCGGAGGTATGGGTTCGATTCCCATTTAACAACATTTTCTCATACAATTTTTGAACAAGGTAAATAATAACTAATTATTAATTAATAATTTTACCAATGTTCAACAAAAGAAGTGTAGCTCATATGGTAGAACTTAGAAGTACCATTTTGTGCAATAAATGTATGGGGTTCAATTCTTTGCTTATCTACTTTTTGTTTAATTTTTTAATATAATAAATAAAAACTAAACAATTATATATTATTATTTTTCGTTTTCAAGATAATTTTAAAAAAAAATTAATGACTCAAAATATTACTCTATGATATATATACTTTTATTGTTAGGTTTTATTAATTTATTTTATAAAATTCAAATTTGAACTATCTAACTATTGTTCTTTATTCTTTTAAAATTGGGAAAAAAAATTCTTTTGAGGTCAAAAATAGTTTTAATTTTAAAAATCGTTGTTTTCAAATTTTTGCATAATTTTCGCCTCAATTCGGAGCTTATCTTTACCATTTAAACACGCTTTACATATAAACTGTTTCGTTTGAATTCGTAAAAAAATTGAAATTTGATTGTACATATATGATTGAAATATGTATTTTTTTTCTTATTATTTTATTTTATATTGTATTGGATTATATTTCAAATATATATGATTTTTTCAAGTTTTAGTGCATTTATATATTGATTGAAATTTTTTTAACATTATTTAATTAAATATTAATAAACAAATTTATTATTGCGGCTATTAGCAACGATCATCGATCAACAGTAAACAGTCATCGGTCAACAGTCAACGATCTATGGTTTAGGTGTATTGTAGGGACAAAGGGTTCAGTTGGCAACTTAGGTTTGTTTCAAGAATTCAGACAAATATACAACAACGTTTTTAAATAGCAAGGGCATAGGTTGTTGTAGGTGTTGTTGGGGTCCTCCACTAAGGAAGGAAGTATGTCGTTATCAGATGGAGGACAATGGGTAACACAATTGTGACTTTGGAGGCGACAAAGATCTCGCCTTTTACCAAAAAACTACTACTCCGCTTTGTAATTTCTTTTGAGAAAGAGATTTGCAATCAACTTTAAAAAACGAATAGTAAAATTTTGTGATCTTAGGAATTATTTTTTATGCGTCTCAATCTTAAACTCTCATTTTAATACTAGCTACTATGAAAATCGCTTTTGCATTTTCATTCTGAAGGATTTTTCTTAGATGTGCAAGTCTAGGTCCAGCACAAAGCGAGTCATAGGTCCCTACTAGGCATATTTTGACACGTCTAGTTCAATTGGAGCCTCGACTTTTTAATTCCAGCCAAAGTTGCTTCTTTAGGTAAAGAAACTTATAAGGTTACAACCAAGATTTACAAAGTTGTAACTAGGAAACTCAGAAATTACATAAGATAGATTGCTCGATATAAAGTTACTACATGGAAATATTCAAAGAACAACTTCAGAAAAAATCCCATTTCAACTTTCAACTGCATTTAACCCTTGTTTGATGGTCATTATTTGGTAAAATAATGTTTTATTGTGTTAATATGTGGTTGAGAATAAGTAGGTAAGTGGAGTCAACGAAGCCTTTATGAGAAGCTACCAAACCGTCGCAATTTACATATCACACATCTGGTTAGAGGCGCCAATAACACAAAGTTGTTTCTAAACAACACTTTTAATTCAGTAAAAAAAACACACAACCTTGTCCAACACATCTCAAAAATCAAGAAATCTAGCAATCCAAACGAAGAGTTGAACTTCATAAAATTCTTTAAAACAATTGAAAATAAGAACTCCAACATCACAATTAGAACACTTGCCATTCAAATATGAAATGTTTCACAAATTTTCAATAGGTAGATGATTATCGATTTATATGGCAGTGAGATCGCTGCCACATTATCAAATGCCTAAAACTGCATACAAGTTTCATTGGACAACGGACCAGCAATGCCACCATCACATAGACTAGTAATCATCAAGATCACACATAACGTTTTCCTGTTTAAAACTCCACGAATGAACCGTGCCACCAATTATATTCAACAAACGCAGTATAAAGCATGGCAGAAACCCTTAAAAGGAGAAAATAATTAATGATCGGCCTGTAATGACTAGAGCAATTTGCAAAATAAACCTTTCTTCCAAGTTAGAAACATGAAATGGTATTAGTACTTCAAGGCACTGCCTTGGATTTGTCTATAAAATCTCAAGTAAAACAGCCAATGCAATTGTGAGTTTTTTTTCTAAGAATTAGATTAATTCAAAAATCAAACTAGTAAACGACCTTTTGAATCATCTATCTTTTTAGGGACTTGGTGGAAGGATGAAGGGACATTAAAGAAGAACGTCGACATCGTGCGCAGTGCATTTAGAACCAGATTTGCATACTTCATTGTTGACGGGTCCTGATGCCATCTCGGTGGTGGAGATCTACTTTCTGAAAATGGAAAAATATTTAATAATTAAATAAGCTGCAAAATAAAATCATGAGAAATTTTCTTAACCAAAGAAATTAGTCACTCTCTCATCTCACAACGAACACATTTCAAGCCCCACTCTCTTGCAGTTTCATTGATGGTTTTCTGCAATGAATGCAATTTCAAAGACATCAAAAACATATAAATAGAGAAAGTATAATGGAATAAATCTCAATTACGCAAACATGCCATTAATACTAATCCTATATAATTCACAATGAAACAACCAATCACTAAACACAAAAAAATAATAGAAATCTCACCACAATCTTCTCATTGAGAGTGTCATGTTCCTTGGAAGTTTGGTCTAGATTGATCATATGAAGCTCTCTTCGTGACAGATCTAGAGTCATGTTACCCAGCTCTCTTGTTATAATAGTCCGGGATAGCTTATTAACCATATGGAATGGATCACCTTCTACANTGATCATATGAAGCTCTCTTCGTGCCTGATCTAGAGTCATGTTACCCAGCTCTCTTGTTATAATAGTCCGGGATAGCTTATTAACCATATGGAATGGATCACCTTCTACATAAGAGACCATCACAGGGTCCACAATCTGGAACAAGTTCAATGACTCATCAAAATTTCATATTGAAAATCATGTTCAACTATAAATATGCCAAAAAAAATATACGTGCCTTGACAGAGAGGTATCCCCCAATCAGAATGTTCTCATTATCATCAGTAGTATAAGACTCTTCTAGAATGCAAATCGGCCATACTTTCAGGGAATAGGCATAGGTAATCTTATCCAGAATAGGAACCAATATGTGGTATCCTGGATACAATGTCTTCCGATACTTCCCATATCTTTCAACTATAAGGACCATCTTCTCGGGGACAAGACGAATGCCCCAATTTATAGGTGGTGCAATCTTGTGCCTTCGAAATCCCATAACAGATTATTAGAAATTGAACATAAATGAAATTGAAAAAGGAAGAAGAAATGGAAACCTGCTATTGCAATAGGGAAGAAGAATATGTCTATTCAACTTGAGAAATACAATTTACACAAAGTCTATTTATAGAAGACAAATCAACTAACTATCTAACTAAACTAACTAACAAACTGAATTAACTAACACTACATCTGGAACCGTTGGATGCATGAACTGGTGGACGATCAGGATCAGTTTAGAGTGGATCATGATCTGTGTGCATGCATATTCTTACACAGATACTGGTTTTAATTATTTTGATTAAAACATGTTGGGGTTTTTATGACTTCCTTTAATCTCTGAAGTTAATACATAATCAATGGAAGAACATTTGCACCAGCAGAAGACAGATTGAATCCAGCAAGAAGAAAAACAGATACATGGAAACTAGCAGGACATATGCTACACAGCAGAAAAACAGAAACCAGCAGCAATAGAAGATAACCAGTTCAACAGCAATTCTGATTGTTCGAGGAATCAAGAGACTAATTAAGGAATCAGATTCTTACAAAACAGATATATAGATGCTTTTAAGCTTTCACATTATGGGCAATTGAAAATTTTAACGAAGTAACAAATTATACTGGAAGAGAAACCATAGACAACGGCAATGAAATAAAACCTCTGAAAAATACCTGGTGCTGAAGTCACTGCCATGGCCAATGTGGCGGATGAAGGGGGAAATAGGGGCGGGAGCTGCCTGGAAGGTTGATTCAGAGATGGACGTGCGGTGGATATTGCTCGGCCACCGCTGATCGGCGACTGAACGAGGCGGAGATTGATCAAGGTCCTAAGAGAATTTGATTTCACAGAGTTCATTGTTTATGTAATGTGATTCTTCACAAAATTTTGAGCGATTATATATATATATACCCACACTGTCACTATAAACGCCTAACTGCTAGCTTGGATAGAAAGACAAAAATGTATCACTATAAAAACGCCTATCTGCTAGCTTGGATAGAAAGACAAAAATGTATGTATATATATATATATATGGAAAATGCTAGATGACTGGATGCTTGTTTGGCCCCACCGACAACCCTCCGATAGGGCCAAACAAGTGTTGTGAACCATTATGGTCCCGTAGCACTACTTTCTCTACAATTCTTTATGTTTATATTTTGAATTGTAGTCCGGTTGGTTTTGTTTATATACATAATCATGGCTGGGTGGCAACAATTCGTTCAGTCGGTTTTCTTTGGTGTAATTTTCTCTTTTTTACTCGCTAAATTGTTCTCTTTAAGAATCTCCAAAATTCCCCTTCTACTTTACCGGAATCTGCGTCCAAGCCATCTAGGGGTTTGGAGGAAAGAGAGCCTTTAATCGTTGAAAATGCGGGATTAGCGCGTGAGAGCTCGACATTAGGCGATCTTACCGATAGTGACGATGATTGGGAGGGTGTGGAGAGCACTGAATTGGATGAGGTATTTAGTGCTGCCACGACATTTGTGGCGGCCACTGCAGCTGATAGCGCAGCACAGAATGTCTCGAATGAGGTACAGTTGCAGCTTTACGGGTATTATAAGATGAATTATTCTACTTCACCATAATGATTCACGTAATGGTTCATCGAATCGCCACATGGGCCCAATAGGGGGACGCCATGTGACGATTCGGTGAACCATTATGTTAGTATAGCATGCTCCTTATAAGATTGCCACTGAGGGACCCTGTAGTGCTCCCCAGCCATCCCTGCTCAAGCCCACTGCTCGGGCCAAATGGTAATCATTGGTCATTTGGAGTTGATAAAGTTAATTAATTTGTTAATAGCTGAATTCCTGCTGCTTCTCCATTTCTCTGATGTTTAAATAACATCTATTTCAGCGATGGTTGTTTGTTTTGGTCGGGAGTAATGGGATGTAAATTTGATGATCACCAATTGATAATGATACAGTAAGCAATCCTAAGAATTATAATCAGTTAAATTAGATTCGACTTATATTAGCTAGTGTCATGAATTGGTCTAGACTGATCATATGAAGC
>CAIGRS010150778.1:0-10193 GCA_903798395.1 Fraxinus floribunda | reverse complement strand
AACAATGTCTAAAATTAAAAAAAAACAATGTTCAATTTTTATTATTTTTTTTAATTTAACTTCGCGGGGCGGGGCGAGGGTGCCCCGCCCCGCAACCCGTGGCAGGGCGGCAATCCCCACCCCGCCAACCCGTCGGGGTGGGTTTTTTTCGCCCCATTCGGGACGGGGCCCCTGCGGGGCGGGTTTTTTTGCCATCTCTACATATATGGTGTAAAAGTAGACAAAAATGAAAATTGAGGGTGGCAAATTTTCATCTTTTGGGGAAAACCAACTTTATTTGTCCCAAATTCATACCATTTTCCATTATTTACATTTTTTTTTCGAGAAAATCTATTTGTACAGCCCCCTTTGTCCAGAATTTTTCACAGTCGACCGTACAAATTGCACATCCCTTTTTTTCCCTTATCCAATGGATCTTCCATAGATTTTTCTTGTCTACGTTTGAGACCATAAAGTTTTCTTGAAGAAAGCACGTGTATAAAAATGTTAATGCTTGACGGTCTGTAGGAGTTATGATGAGAATAATGAAGGAGATGGATTTAGTATTAATTAATTCACAAAGTTATCATAGAGCGAGAGGATACAAAAATCTTTTAAGAATTTCTATAAATACAAGATACTCTCTATTTTTTAGAGTAGATAAGCCCTTGTTTGAGTCACATTATTTTTCTCATCACACATTCTTTAATAAAATAATATTTTTCATTACATCAATAACTTTCCTTTCATTTTCAACCACATATTCCCCTTTACATCAACAGTAAGAATGCATTCTTACTCCCAAAATGTGCATCAAATAAACTGTAAATATGAGTTTCAAATAACTCTCCATTTTTAATTTTCAAAAAAAATAGATATTATTCTCACTTTATTATTATTGCAATCAATAAACTACACGTTTCAATAATATTTTTTTCAATTATTTATATTATACTTGAATTGACTAGCCATTGACATATAAACAATTATAAATAAAAGATTATAAGAATTCAATAAATATTTCTTGAAAAAGGAAAACAATGAGCCAAAATAAAGTGTATTATTGAAGTGTATATACTTTACAATAAATTTAAATATGCTCTCTCGTGCCAAAAGTAATGATTTTCTCAGAGATGTAGGGATGAAGATGGATGTATGAAATACACAAGTGTCTACTCATGATAAATTAATAGACGGAATTGCAATACAAATTCCTGTAAAAGCAAGGGAAAAATAAGAACAAAAAATAAAAATAAAAATAAAAACTCGAAGAAATTAAGAAACAAAAATTACATGAGCGAACCATCTAATTAAACAGTATAATGGTTGTTCATGGTTTCAATGTCTAATCCCCTTAGCTTGGCAAACGACTCCACCTTGCCTTTGAGTGTGTGGATTTCTCTCAGTCTGCAAAATGTTCAAATAGAAGTCAAATTCCTCCATTTCTATCTCAAACTATATGTTCAAAGAGAAAACAGCCTGTTGATTGTGTGCATGAGTAGGGGGGGGTGTGTGTGTGTTGAACCAACGTAATATATCTTGCAGTGTGCACTCAGATATACATCAGATTGTTATGAATTATGCGTAATATGTTTTTCTCATGTTTAAAGTTTTTGTGCTTGTCAAGAGGACAACCTTGAAATTTCTGCACGCCTTTTAGCTTCTTCTGCCATAAGATTGATGTCCCCAAAGGCGCTGCGCTCGAACTTTTTTGGTTCAGCAGATTGAAGTCCATGCAGTGTCCGTTGCTCAGCCGCCCATGCAGCCTCACGAGCTTCCCTTCCAAAGTCCTTTCGGTTGGTGAGTGCAGTCTGATGAGGTGAAACAAAAATACAACAGATATAGATTACTGTCATTTTCTTCTAATGAGTTTTATCCATGAATGTAAGTGATTAGTCTAAAGCACGCGCTTTTTAAGGATACCATAAAAAATTATCAACATTTTCTTTTCCAGCCATGAATTATTCAAAATTTTGTAAATATGACTACGTTGTAAAATTTTAGCATTTGGTAGGTTATGAATGTTTCAGATGGTGAAAACTCCAACTGAATGAATATTTGTAATAGAATATAGTTTCAAAGACTCACTCTCCGCTCCACCACCAGACCCCAGGCTCTTCCACTGAGTGCATATCGAACGACAAACTTGATTGGATCAAGAAGAAAATAAGTCAGTACGTTGTACAACCAGATCACACCGGTCCAAGCCCAGCCTATCTTTCTGATTCCAGCAAATTTGAGAGTTACAGTGGCAGATAACACCGTTGCAACCTGCAAAAGAGCATTAGAATGAAAATTGTCATCAGGATGAGGTATTGTCTTAAGGGATATCTACTACAGTTTTAAATAACTAGGAGCTAAGAAATGTTAGATTTTGTAGAGCCTAATTAGACTGGTCACTTATCCTCCGAAAGCAAATCAACTAGCTTCCTACACTAAAAGAAATTTGAGGGGGTCGTTTTTGTGTGAGAGTCAACAGACTGAGAGGTGTGAGATCTCCATTCTAAATTTCTTGTCTAACGAAAACCTGCGGCGGCTAGTATACTCAGCATTAAGGGTGAATTAGCATAAATATGTGTTCATTGTTCGTTATGATTTCTTTTTCGTTTAACATTTCTCATGGATTCAGGAATTATGGTATCCTAGAATCTCCATTCTCAATTTTTGAGTTGAGGAATCCCTATTCCACGTTAAGCTGGAAATGCTTGACCAAATAATGTACAAGAATAACCCAAAATGAAATGATATGGCAAATTCTTGTACCAGTTGTGCAATAATGAATGCAGTTACGAGCAGGAGTCCCGGACGTTCGGTAAAAGACCATCCCCGTGAGCGAGTAACAAAAATTAAGGCCTGGCTGATGGTGCTGACTTGAAGATAAACTGCAGATGCCATCATATCATTGAGTGGCTTGGCTTGCGTTTCATTTGTCATGTTAAATTGGTGCCGGTTGAAGTTCTTTACATGGAAAACATTCTGAAGAAACGGAAAAGTTAACGAAGCAGAAAAAAAAAAAGAACTCATTCACACTTTTGGTGAACAAAAGACAAATATTTATACCCCTGTTTGAAACTCCTTTTGAAGATAATAAAAATTTCGGAATAGCGATTGATGTGAGAATGTGTGGTGAAAAAGTGATGAAAAGTTTTTGATTTGTGTGTAATATTATTTTATTTGAAGAATGTGTGGTTGAAATGAAGAATGAGAATTAGAATGAGAATGAAAATGAGAAAGAGAAATTAATAGGTGTCAAACGGGGGCTATATATTCAAGCATGCAGTCTTAGCAGAGGCTTACGTGAAAGAAGTCTGTGTCATATGCTGCCCAGAAAAATATAACAGTCATTAAAGCCATGTAACCTCCAAGAACAATCCCGGTGGTGAAAATCTCACTGAGTTTCCAACTGTCTGGAGTTGGAGAAGGCTTGACCCTGTCTTTTGAAATTGTCATAATAGTACCTGAGCAATAGTATTACATGTTAGAGTAGAAGAGCGGGGAATAACAGAATTCAAGAGAAATTTGAAATTCCTAAATCTTAAATGACTAACCATCGTTAAGGATGGCGATGACAAGTACCATGAAAGGAGGGAAGTCAAATTTCCAGAATACTGTTAGCAGCATAAATCCTAACTGCAAATATAAATTCGATACCGATAAGATCAGAGAAAGGAGTACTCTTTCTTCACCTTGTAATGAAATAACATATATCTCAGAGAACTTACCACTATACGTATAGTGATAGACACAGCATATATCTGGAGAAAATATAAAACATTTTAGTCCTTTTAATTTATATCATTTGTCTTAAAAATTGAACTTGCTAATTTTAGAATGTTATGTTACCGTGTAGTTCTTCATTCTCTGGAAGATAGCACGGCTTGTTAAGACAGCACTGATGATTACGCTTAATCCAGGTTCTGTCAGAACTATATCCGAAGCACTACGAGCAGCATCAGTGGAATCTGCTACAGCTATTCCTATATCAGCTATTTTTAAAGCTGGTGCATCATTTACACCATCACCAGTCATTCCGCATATATGCTTTCTGGCTTGTAACTTTTTCACAATCTCATATTTATGTTCTGCAGATGATATATACAAAAATCAGAGTCGGGACTGAAGGATTTGATATTTGACTTGTATAAAACCACAACAAATAAAGCCTTGATCGCAATGAGTTTGGGGTTAGATACATGAAATCACTGTTTCGATCCATCTACTGATAATTGATGTTCTTGTTATTCTAAACTAAAGCCAGGAGAAATAATCAACACTTACCAGGGAAGACGCCAGCAAAACCATCAGCCTTCTCAATGAGTTCATCGACTGATAGAGATGTAACAGCTTCATCCTTATGGTCACCTAGCAAAGATGAAGAAGGGTACATATTTGTGCCCATCCCTAACCGTCTTCCTGTTTCCTTAGCAATTGCCAATTGATCACCTGCAAAGATTTCATATAATGAATTACTAACATGATTGAGTGACAAGGCATTCATGCTATTATTCTTTAAAGAAAAGAATGGCACACTACAGAATGTAGCAAATTTGCATTCTGCACAACTTTGATAATTTATTATCAGTGATTTACTCAGGTACATTGAAACTTCTGTAATATGTTCACATATAAAGTGCAATGTATACTGGCTAGCTCGGCCCTTAGACATGTCATTACATTATTTCTTTATTCTTCCAAGTTATTTTTGTATTAATAAAATATCTATCAACTATATGTGAATTCTTGGCCTAAAGAGCACATCATATATTCATTAAGAAGCAGTGATACAGACCTGTTATCATTTTGACACTCACACCAAGATCAAGGGCTCTCCTAATTGTTTCAGCACTGTCATGACGAGGAGGGTCAAAAAGTGGAAGAAGGCCAACAAATTCCCAGGGGCCACCAGGACTGTCTTTGGAGACAGAAGGTACTTCCTAAAGGAAAAAAGCCCAATAATTCATAATTATCACCAAGGTAGATGGGGACTAAACAATGAAGTTTTAAAAGTTCTACTACCTGGCGCGCCACTGCAAGGGAACGAAGCCCACGTTCCGCAAATTTGTCAATAATGGAATGTACCCTTCTCTCAATTTCTGATTTGTTATGTGCTAGATTAAGAATCTAAGGAGAATCGTGTTAGAATGTCAGATATCCTGAATTAAATATCCTGGCAGAGAAAATGTTAAGACTTGTTACACATACTACCTACCTGCTCTGGTGCACCTTTGCTCACTCGATGCATTTTACCAGCTGGATCTATGTATGTAAGAGCTGTCCTTTTGTCTGTTGGATTGAATGGAAGGAAGTGAACTTCTGTGATTCCAGCACGTGCCTTGCAGAAATAGTTGAATGAAAAGCAAATTAATCATTAAGTCAAATGAAATTATTTACCAGCTTCGAAAATTAATGAAATAAAATGACTCTTTAGGCTTTATTGAATAGGGATATTTTGTACAAGAGAAGAGGGTCAAGAGGCTGACTAAAGATCTCCCAGCCATTAAAATATCAAAGTTGGGCATAACATGTTCACATTTTAAAATCTATATATCGACATTCATATTTGATGACAAAGAGGAAAACTCGCATATAATATCAATACCTCCTTTGGATCTGCCAGCATTGAAACAATTGCAGTGTCAATAGCATCTTGGTTCTCCAATCTTGATGCTCTTGCAGCCATCAGCACCACTGTATCCTTTTCGACACCTGTGGTAAAAACCTGCAATGACATGGTAGCATCAAACAGACTGAATTGCAAAATTGGAGTAACTATTCAAACTCATGGAATACAAATTAGATTAACTTATAACTTAATTTTAGTTTTATTTTCATAAAAAAAGAGCAGTTCCTATAATCATCTTCTAAACATAGGGGATTATCTTCTAACCATAGGGGGATGCCAGATTTACTTCTGTATTACAGAGTTTCATTACTACCGACTTTACTGCAAGCTATTTCTCATTGCATAGGCTGCATTCGGAATTCTGGAAAGGGGACACGTTAATTACATATGGATCATGTAATCATGTGTTATTTTTAAATGTTTCTGGTTCTTTGATTGATCTTAATAATTACAAAAATATAAATATTGTATATATGAAGTTTTAACATGCATAGGAGGTGTGTTTCTGATCCAAAGCTGTTTATGCAAAATGTAATCTTAAAAAAGAGGAGTAACCTCAATCATATTCTTATCCACGGTAAGCTTGTTCAGGGTCAGAGTTCCTGTTTTGTCACTGCAAAGAACATCCATCCCAGCCATTTCCTCAATAGCAGTCATTCTCTTTGTTATGGCACCCTACATTAAAACACGTGAACAATCTTCAATATACTCGCCTCCTTTACTTTATGGAGAAAATAAAGCGTAGCCATTGTTCTCTCAAACGTTTGGGACTAATGTGTCCATGGTTGTTATTTTTACCTGCTGAGATAAGCGATGTGATCCAATAGCCATGGTGACAGAAAGAACAGTTGGCATAGCAATGGGAATTCCACCAATGAGCAGCACAAGAAGATTATCAATACCGGTACGATAGTCTCTCTCCTGAATGCCGTATATTACAATAATCTCAATCACCATTCCAACAGCGATTGAGCAAATGCAGAAGTTTCCTATTGAGGTTAAAACCTGACCATAAGATGAATAATTTTAGAATAGCAAAATCGCTGACATCAGATATTACAGTATACACAATGCTATTACCATTTACCATCAGACCGACTCTTTTATCCGATGTTTTGTTTAGATATGATAAAGTTTTAGATATGAACCTTCTGGAAATGCCCAACATGTGTGGTGTTTTCCACTAGATGAGCAGCTTTTCCAAAGAAAGTATGTACTCCAGTTGCTATAACAACTGCTTCAATTTCACCTTGTTTACATGTTGAACCTGAATAAACCCCGTCGCCCGGGTTCTTGGTTACAGGAAGTGATTCTCCAGTGAGAGCAGACTACACAAAAATTAAGAAACTTAAATCCAGGATTATAAATTCACTTTAAGAACATTCATAATGATGTTTCCAGCAGTGAAACAAAATTCTAATCATTTTTATGATTAAAATTCTGGTTTGCAACTCAATTGTGAGCACTATCAATTGAAACTGTTTAAGTTGGTTACTTTTGGATGAAAGACTGTATAATGAATTCAAAGTTCAGTCATGACTTAGCTTTTACTTTCTCTATTGGATGTGTAACTTCAAGAAATCTTCAATTGATGGAAATTTCCTTAGAACCAAATTAGTTCTAGTCACTTCATCTACACTGCTAAGCAAAGCCATTTCACGTTTGATACACATCAGATCAAACAATGAAGGCTTTGCTAGGAATTTAGCAGACACAAGTGTAAAGATCAATTCCATAAATTTAGAAACTTTCAGAGCTTAAATATGCCCTTATAGGTTGACCATTCACGTTCTATGCACATATTAAGCACCTGATCAATCTTAAGAGGATCTCCTTCCATAAGGCGTGCATCAGCTGGAATAATATCTCCAAGTTTGATACTGACTATGTCCCCAGGAACCAACACTGAGGCTTCTTCCTCACTCCATTTCCCATCTCGCAGAACCTAGAATTAAGAACAGATTTAATCACTTCTATTTAAGGTCAAAGATTGATACAAAAAATGATACTAAGGCAAATAAAAAGTGCAAATTTTTAGCTGGAAACTATTTCAGAAAAGCAAACCTTGGCTTTTGGAGCCAATCGAGCCATGAGGGCAGCTGCTGCATTGCCAGCATTATTTTCCTCAACGAAACTGATTGTGGAGTTGATAAGGAGCAAGACAATGATTCCAACAAAGTCAGGAAAGTCTGACGGCTTGTCCTGCACAAAATAAGGTTTATCATCACGAAACTCTTAATAGTAATGAACTTTATCTATTTCAAGTTTTTAATTCTAAAATCAACAATCTAAATCTAGAGTCTTGCTTCAATATTTTACTAATGGTGATGTAGGAGGTGAGATAAAAGTTAAAATGATCCTTACACCCCCGTGCGCAAGACCAATGGCCATTAAAGCAGCTACTTCCATCACCCACGATAGAGGATTCCACATAAAGCCTAAAAATTTCAAAATCTTGTTTTCCTACAGACATTACAGCATGGATAAGAAAGATCAAGGTACGAAGAATGGGAAAAAACCATGACGAGAAGGCAGGTGGGTGGGGGTGGGGACGGGGTTACAACTAACCTTTTTCTCTTCAAGTTTATTGTACCCAAATAACTCCAACCTTTTCTGAACTTCATCTGCGCTCAAGCCATCTCTTGTGCATTCAAGACATTTAAAAACTTCTTCAAGGGGTATGTTTTCCTGCAAAGAAATCGCACTCTTGAGTGAAAAGATCAACGGCATACAAATGAAAACGCTGATAAAGAAACGCTATATTTCCAAGATATTGATTTCCTTGTCAATTTTTGTGTGCTTATTTAGATGATACCATTCAAGACCATGCAAAGAAACAACTTCAAAATCAGAATTACCTCTATACTTAATTTTAAAAATTATTATAATCGAAGGCAATAAAATCAGTCTCATAAATTTTTTCTCAATACTGGATATCAAATATCATCTTCAATTTTTCAAAACTCGATATTTCATGTCAAAGAGCTTCCACTTTTTTCTGTTGAACCACTAATCACAAATCATTTACAAGAACCTAAGCACATACCAGATCAACCTCCTCCTTGACGACAGCATCAAGTGCAACAAACTTTTCCT
Organism: Fraxinus floribunda; assembly: GCA_903798395.1. NCBI lineage: Eukaryota > Viridiplantae > Streptophyta > Magnoliopsida > Lamiales > Oleaceae > Fraxinus > Fraxinus floribunda. The sequence goes on along the minus strand of CAIGRS010150778.1, from coordinate 1,495 downwards.
CCATTATTAGGTCTTCTAAGGTTAATTTCCTCCAACCGGCAAACTACTATAAAGATTCTGCATTTTCCACCAACATTCATATAAAACTCGATGTGCCATCAGTAAAAATTACAACTGTCATTTACAAAGTTAGCTCACAGAACACTCTATTCAACAATAGCTCCCAAAATAAATTTAAAATCCACACAACAACAGTTGGAATTGAAGACTGAAAAACAATAACCAATCGTACCTACCATGCGTGCCATTATTGCATTCTTTCCATTGCAATACATTTGGGGGTGGGGGTGGGGGTGGGGGGGGGGATAAAGAATTGTACCTTGTAGAGATTAAGAAAATTAAAATTCTTGACAATAAACTGTGACTTCGATTTTAAACTTGACTAGCACAGAAATTAAAGACTTGCCAGGAGGATTCCTCAATATATTCCCCAAATCCTTTGATTTTGCTACGTTTGAGAGGAACAGAGTATCCCAAGAATGGAACTAAGGAAAATATATATAAGCCCATTTAGAATATGAACATCTACTAATGACACCTTGGAATAGCCGAAGGGAAAAAATAACTTTAAGAATTGCAGGAACAAGAAAATGTACCATGTGGTATCGAAAAAAATTGTTTCAGACAGCCGGCTAAGAAAGTTGGAAAATGGCTGTAAGAAATAAGACAAATAATTTAAGGTTGTCATTTCATAAAACTAAAAAGAAAGACTAAACAGGAATTTTAAAAGTTGGTTTCATTGCCGCCATGGGAGGTCTGAGGGCCCGTTGTTTCTGTCTTGATGCAAGTATTTTTTTTCTTTTCTTTAGACTATTTTTTTCCTTTAATATTTATAAAAAAAACCCCCACATTAAAATAATCTTTTAGTTAAATTAATCTATTGATGAGTGGATCATTCTCCATTTACTGTTCGTTGATAAGTGCATTTTATACACTTATTTATGGCACAAAATATGGATAATTGTTGGCAAATATATTGAAATATGACTTAATTCTATATAAATTATGTTTTGTAGGATAACATTGATAAACATGGTGGAATTTAGGATAAACAAGCGGAAAATGATTAAAATAGAAGAAAATCAAAGTTCGGGAACCTAAGTGCAAATAATCGAAAGATGAGTCGGAAGAAGAAACAAAGATGTAAAAGAGTCAAAGACCAATTTAGCAAAGACATGAAGTATTGGGAGAAGAAAAAGTGAGAAAAGAAGTCAAGAAACGAAAAAACAAAGTTCGGGGACCAAAACGTAAAGACTGAAATTTCACTTGAACTATGCTATAGCATTGAAATGCACTATGCTATAGCCAGTGTTCTAATTACTTCAGTTTGCCTTAATTTAAAATCAAAACAACCATTTGAACTCAAAAGTCAAGTGACCAATGAATCTTATTTACGGTAGAGAATTTCTTAATAGGGTTGTGATGATGATGAGTTTGATAGGGTGGAAAATGATATAAGGGAGCCCGAAGAAGAGAATCTTGTATCAGAAGACAC
>CAIGRS010150759.1:0-22610 GCA_903798395.1 Fraxinus floribunda | reverse complement strand
ACACTTTATTTCTCATATTCATTTTCAACTATACATTCACACAATAACATATTCTACACGTAAACAAAAAACTTTTCCGAACTTTTTAACCACACATTCTTCAAAAAAGCCAATATTCAAAACATCATTTTCCCCCCAATTTCTCTTTATAATGGCATCAAATAGGGGCTTAATTCTTCCTCCTACATCCTTTCATAGAAAGAGAGAAATTAATCAATGTATTTATTTGATCCGTCGGGACTGATGGTGCTCAAACCCGCAGCTTCCGCCTTGACAATGTCGTGTCCTAACCAATTGAACTACACTCCCTGGGAAATAATATGTTCGAAGATGCCCCCTCCACCCTTGTGGAAGGGGAAAAAAAAAAAAAAAACAGAAAGTAAATATAGTGAATGGATCTCAAAACACACCTTCATAGTAAATATGACTCGACAACAGTTCGTCCGAACTTCTCTTGAACATCTTTGGGAGTTTCAATCTGTAAAGTAGAACAGAATGCAATCATCATGAGAGTTGAATCAAATAGAAAAATTAAAATGCCTTTAGAATGAATAGATTATTCTACATACCGCATTTAGAGCCTTAAAAATAGCCTTGACTGTGTTATGAGGATTCCTTGAACCAACGACCTATAAGAGTATTCTTGTTAAGAGAGCTTGAAAATAGAAATCGATTTTGCAGGTCATTGGACATTAGAGTTGTTTTACCTTTGATTTCACATTTTTGAAACCAGCTAAATTGAGAATTGTTTGGACAGTTCTGCCTGCTTTCATCCCTGTTTGAGTGGATGCAGGCCAAAGATACACCTATAAGTCCATACAAATTTTGGGTAATAACAGGAAATGAAAATCTTCTTTTAGCTTTAATTTTAACAAGCTTAAGGAAGTAGAAATTTTAGTTAGAACCTTGGTCTTTTTATATGAAGTCTGAACTGCATGTGCAATTGTATGCTCCTCGTGCCGTTCTACATAATGCAGATTCTGAAAACATTTCTCATAGGCCTGTCAGAAAATAAATCAGTAAAACACAATCATGCGAGCAAAAGATCCCAGGAATCATATATTCGAAAACTAGTTACCACGAGCAACCAGATAATTTAGTGTCACTCTTAACATTCAAATAGTCTTTCACAAAATCGAAAGATTCTATGATACATATTTGAAACAAATTTAGTAAATTGGATATTTTCACATACGTGTCAACTACTCAAGTCTTACTCATTCATCTAGCAGCAGATTTTTCCGACTGGAACTTTTTTCACTAGTTAACCATGACATCAACCGATTTCATTCTCAACAGAGAAATTTTCTGAAAGTCAGGTACAAAGGAAAATACCAGCATGATACCTTTTGAAGAGCAATAGGAATGGACGGACCTTTTGCTTTTGCAAAACCAACAACACCGTGATAGTTACCACAAGCTAGCATTGCAGTGTACTTGACAACTTGACCTCCCTATATCATTCATACATAGCAAATTATCACGTTCAAAAGAGAGAGATTTCAACATGTAAATTATATTACCTTTGTAACTTTACAGGTTCTATTGACATCTATGAGTTTAACATCAAATCCCTGAAATCATTGAGCCCAGATTGAGTCAAATATTAATTTGACAGCCAGTAAAACAAGTGCAGATGACTATGTTTACTGAAATGAAGAAAAAAGTAGATTCATGAGAAGACCAAAAGTATAGCCAATATTGACTGAGATAATTTGATGGAAGCTAAAAGAGTCCCACAACGTAATGCTAACACGATAGCAGAATGTGCCCTCAATAATCAGATATTAAATTAAAGATCATCAACCATGGATAAATATCCATTATATGGTAGGCTATTATGCAGGGCTAGCACAAACACTTGTACAGGGAGATTATATAGGTCTAAATTTCACAGAGGTTAGCAGCCTTCTTTGACAACAATTATCCTTATGTGACATGAAAGAAGTATACTTCTCAAACATGATTTTATCGAACAACAATGAAGGTTGCAGGCATTAAGAGACACATTCTGATCAATTTTCAAGAGAAAATTATAAGAAAATAATCATCTACTTGGTAAAAAATTGCTTAGATCTCAAGGCAATCATTATATAAAGGAAACGCAGAATAAGTATCCACATACTTTCCTGTAGAGAGGCGTTCTCTTTTTCTCAGTCAATGAGTTCCTTTCCTCGGCAAGATCTCTAATTTCTTCCTCCAGAAGCTTTCCCTTCTTCCCAAAGGTGTGATCCAATGCCAAAAGCTTCTGCTCAAGTATCTTGTCTAATGCATTAAGCTTTCCCATTATTATAGTATCCTTCTCTTTCATGTCATCAAACTCTAAGTCATCATCTTCCTCTCCACCTTTTATCAACCGCTGCTCCCTTTCGAACCCGGCATGCTGCAGAAGATCAACAGAAGATCCTAACTGATCATTCTGAATGACTCCATAATTGGTGGGGTCATTTGGATCATATGCTTCCTTCCATTCTACCATCCTCATGGCCCTATTCAACTTCACCTGAAGAAGAAATTTTTCCTTCCCTTCAGCTACTTTTAACCTCTTCATCAACTCACCAATAACACGGTACTCCATCCTCAGATGAAAATGTTTGTCCTCGAACTTATCAATTTTATTCATCCACTTGAATGCATCATCCAGAGTCTCTGCTCAAATCTACGAAGTTAAATGTATATAATAGCAAAACAAAGAAGTGAACAAAATGTTCAAATAGCAAAACAATGACCCATCACCCTCTAATAATTCATATTGTACTCCTAGTTATTTCATGTTGTAGTATAACGTTCAAAAAATAAAGCCCAGTTTCACATTATCTAGTATTTTGTACTGAAAATCTTATTGCATAGAACAAGAGTCATGCAATCCCATTCATTATTACAAGAGTCCTGCAATCACATTCATTATTACAAAAGAACAGAAAATTTATTCACTTGCCACCATATTGCCTGAGAACACAAAAATCACTTAATCATATCGCCTGAGAACACAAAAATCCCTTAAACCACACAAGTAAGTTTTTCCCTTAAACCACCATATCGCCAATGCATGTAACGTGGTTGATAGAATTATTACCAGCCTTCGTGAACTTGTCAAGGAGTTCCTCGTGCCTCTTGAACTTCTTTTCGAACTGATCAGCCTGCTTATTCATCTTATCAGCCGAAAACCTGTCATCATCATCCGAATCCGAGTCAGTAGCCTCCTCGTACCGGTTCAGCTCCGAGCTCTCCCCTTTCAGCTTCTGTTTTTCCAATTTATCAATTATCGAATCCACGCCCATGTAATCCTCATCGTAATCGGCATCAATGCCCGCAGTATCCAGCCCCGCCTTCAGTCTCTCCTCTTTCTCTCGTTTCCTTTCGCGCTCCATCTCGACCGCGAGCTCCTGCAGCGCCCGGTCCGCGGCAGCGACACGTGCATTCAACGACAGGTTGGTGAAATTGGCGCTGTATTTTCGGGTGATTTGGGAGGTGAAAGGAGTAAGGGTGGATACAATGGGAAGTGGAAATGGAGGTGAGGGGCATTTTGGTGGTTCAAAGAGGCGGCGCAGCGGATGGCGGAGAAGGCGGGACCATACGGTTGATTTGCTCATTTTTACGGTGGCTGGTGGTGGAGTAAGGCGGAGTGAAAAAAAAGGGTATAGGGTTCGAGGTTTTGTCCGTGCATATCCAATCCGCCCACTTAAATTTGGTAAAAACGCGTTTTACTCTAGAGTCTCAAATTGACACCTTGTCATTTTAAACTCTCTCAGACTAACTTTCCGAATTCAAAAGAAAATTAAAACAATTTGATAAATTCGCAACGGCAATGCAAGGAATGCCGGAAACGAACATAGAAGTGGAGTAAGACGACGATGTCTATACAAATTATGAATTTAAACAATGTGCATCTTATTGTACCATATTTTGTAGTCAACGTGACGTTCTTGTGGCTTTACGTACATGGTATGTTCAATTATTAACCAAATAACATATTTAGCCCATTTTTGGTTCAATTATAAAGTTTCATTAAATTTTAATGTTAAAAGTCGGCAACTAATTTTATTACCATATACTTAATGAAATTCACATTTTTTTAATTACTTATTTCATCAACTTATATCAAAAATATACTAAAAAATTGATTTTCATCTAAATCAAATAGGACTAATATAAAATGGATTAGACAATATTCGAAGTTTGAATAAAAATGAAGATTTAACTTNAATATTTGACGGTTGAATAAAAATGAAGATTTAACTTTCCTTAAAAGCAATTGTGCAAAGGTGGAGATGAATTTTGTCGGTTGGCGTTAGATTACTGAATCTCTCCAATGGTCGAGGATGATATACGCGAATTCCCCGTCCGTACAGAGCCACCACCTCGTGCAAAAAAGATTGGACGAGTCTGTCAGACGGCCGCCTGACCATCCCAACCGAGTGAACCCAGCTGAGAACGATCCTCTACTGCCGTAATGCCTCCAAACTGGAGTCAGCAAGCCGTTAATCACGCTCTGATCAGGCGGGTATATGTCATCCACCAGACTTAGTTTCCTGTCTCCTTAGAACTCAAGGATACAGAGGTACAACCTATAGAACAGATCCTGTTCAAGTAAGGTCGTGATTATATCTGTACATGTTCTGCTATTTAAAGCGGTTTAATTTTTGCTAATCGTTCGATGTGGGATTCGCTTGTTTTCATATTTGAGCATATCTTACCTTTTAAGGCATTGTTTTATATTTACTTCTATCAATATCTTTCTGCGTTTCTTCAAAAAATCAGCGGACAAATAAGTTTAATGTTACATCAGTTCGAGTTTTCGATTTTTGACTTATCTTCCTAAATGTTGAAAATTTCTTCACTTCTTTGCTATGGCTCGCTTGATTATCGCTTTGTGTTCTTCTTTATTAAACAACCTAACTTCTTGCAAGAACCTTAAGACTCTGAAGCAAATCCATGCTTCCATTATAGTATCCAATGGGCATGAATTACCCCTTACAATTATTTCAAAGTTGGTATCTTTATTTATTGAACTGCATGTAGTTGATAGTTTTGTTTCTGTGCTAAGTGTTGGTACGAAACCAATGCTTTTGTTTGGGATTCAAGCATCAGAGCACATATAAATTATGAAAGAAAAGGGTGTGTCACATTGTTGTTATGTGTTTTCAATATTGAATGGAATGTTTATGTTGCTTGAAAGTGGCAAAAGATTTGCATAAATGGTTTCACCGTGTAGCTGTTCAAATGCGTTTTGAATCTAGATGGTTATTTTTTAACAGAGGTGATTTCGAAATGCACTGCAGTTGTTTGGTAAAATGCCGCACGGGGATTTGGTGTCTTGGACATCGATGATATACGGGTATGTTGGTGGCGCTTCTCGATTGTTTAGTGAAATGCAGAAAGCGGTGGGGCCTAATGCAGTGATGATGATTGTGATGTTATGAATATGCTCAACTGATCTTGAAGGGAGACAGATTCGTGGTTATGTGATCAAAAGTGCTTTCTCAATTGAATATTGATCAGTCAGTATGATAAATTCAATCTTGAAAATGTATGCTGATGTTGGTGGTGCTGATACAGTACAAACTCTTTTTGAAGAAAACGATAAACCAGATGTTTCTGGAATATAATGATATCCTTGTATTCTTCGAAAGGAAAGGCTTTGAAACGAAGCATTGAGGTTTTAACTTTGCTTGTTTCGGGCTTGCCAGAGGTTGGAAACCTGTATCTAGTTAAGCAAGTACATTGTCTTTCAATACTAATGTGATGAATAATACGAGAGCAAGTTCGGGCAAGGATCCATTGATCATTGAGGGAGGACCGATGATTAGGTTGCGAGCGAAGCGAGTCTAAGAAGCTATGAGATTGCTTACTCAAGCTACAGTGGATGAAATGTCGATCACGACAAGCAAAGAAACAAGTTTCGTGTTGGACTCGGAAGAAGAAACCAAATGGAACAACTTAATTCAAGCAACGGACGAAGAAGCATTGTCGGGAAGCTCATTTTGGGCGCGGATTTTTTCAGTTTTTGCGTAATCTATTATTTAAATTAAAACTCTTTTATGGAATGTTTTTAATATTTTTAAGACTTAAAATTTCGTTATCTTCATTGTAAACAAACAATTTTTTAGATTATTATCGGGAGGCTAAATTTATTTCTTCTCCTTCTTCATTATTTTAATTTTGAACTTATCAAGAATTAAATTCTTGTGGCGTTCTACAATTCAAAGTAAGGTTCATAAGTGTCGTGATCTCGGGTCAAGATATTGTTAGTGATTGTCTTGGTTCAATAATTTATTGAGTCGAGCTTTTCAAACATTGATTCTTGGCTTTCTTAGGTTGTTCTAATTTGTTGTGGGTTCCGTAGTTTCAACTGCTTCATGGGTTCGCATCAAATATAGAACGAACTTTGCGAACGAGTTTGTTGGATGTTTGTGCAAAGTGCGCCAATTTGGAGGCATCAGCTCAGTTATCCATAGAAGTTCCTTACAGAAACTGTATCACTTGGTGTGCTCTAATGCTGGGGTTCAGTGAAAATGGACACTTTAAAGAGGCGACTGATTTGTTTCATCAAATGCTAGCTGCAGGTGTTCAACCTGTGGCTGTAAACCTGGGAAGCCCTGTTGTTTTATATACACAATGGGTGATCTACAGTTGGGTAAAAGCATCCATGGATACCTCGTAAGAAACTCAGTTTTTTACTTCTAATGAAGGAAACAGATCACTGGGGACTTCTATTCTTAATATGCAGAAGCATTTATGCTGCTAGAATTTGTTTCGATGAAATGCTTGCAAAAAATATTGTAACATGGACATCAATGATAGAGTGGTTTCGCAATACATGGAAAGGGCTTGGAAGCATTGGAAATTTTCCATCAGATGGGGGGAGGACTGAGTCGAGCCAAATTCTGTTCCTTTCTAAGCTTATTATCAGCATGTGACCGCTCAGGCCTTCTCTTCTGTTCTATGACGTCAAGATTTAGCATTGATCCTGATTTAGATCATTACACTTGCATTGTTTGTTAATTTGTTGGTTCGATCTGGCAAGCCAAGGCGGCTTTGCTATAATTGTGAAATTCGTGATTTCCATGGACAGTAGGATTTTTTGGGTGGCATTTCTTGCTATGTCGAGAGTTAACAATGACCAAAAACTCTGGAAATATGGAACTGCTAGGCTTATTTTATCTACAGTGTCATTGTACTGGTTTAGGTTAAGTCTCGTCTATTTTGTTATAATTTTCATTGGAAACGATTTTTTGATGTAGGCTTCGAAACACTAGATGGTCTATATGTACATACTTTTCGCGTAAAGCTTTGAACCGTTCAATGAATCCGTATATGTTGAGCAATTATGAAAGATGTGTTCAAACATAGAATGGACGAAGAAATAGTTAAAATGTGGATAGACGGTACAGAGCAAGAGAGCAGCGTACACGCAACAAGTTTCTGCAGTTGTGAATCACCAAGACAAATTATGGGATAAGAATTTTAGTCAAAGCGGACATGTCATCTCAAAGCTCGGAATAGTTCACAATAAATTGAATAGCAGGCCATCTGTGTTTCAGAAAGGTCGATGAGTCTGTAACCTTATAATCTACACGCAACACTACAGACTAAATTCGACATTGGCATTTATCACATAATATACCAGATCGACCCCATGTACCAGTTCCAGATTTAGGCCTTTTTAGAAGAGTAGAATTCTGCAGTTTCTACATTAATCAGTTGAGAGCACTTCAATCAGCTTCAAGTTCAGCTCCAAACATCTCTAATCTATCAGTCTCTTCATCCAAATCCCGTACCAAAGTATGGTTTATCAATCCATCATCCTCACTTGCATGTATCTGCCTTCCACCAAACCTGAAAGAAAAGAAGAATTATCAAAGGCTTGTACCGAAAAATGATTCTTCAACCCAACTCCTGTAAAAGATTCTAAACATTTGTATGGTCGTGCAATGTATACCTGAATGGTGCATGGCAATAAAACCATAGGTCATGTTAGGCAGGCACTATTGGACATGAACTAAATTTTAACTTCTTTTATTCCTTGATATTGTTCAGTAAGATCAATCCCCCTACCAAACATGTTTGGTTGAAGGGTGAAAATGGGGTGGAGGAGGGGTGTCCAGGAGTGCTGAAGTTTAACAAACTTGTTCTGGATGAAAAAAAATCCAGGACGTACTCAAATCCTGAACAATTTGCAACCAATAAAGGCAAAGAATTACATATCTCGCAACATTTCGTTTCCAATTCTAGATACTAGAATACATTTGAAGTTGCATGATATGAAGCTCGTTATTTATGCTATGGACATTTACAAAATACTTCACATATGTCAGGTGTATTTACGCTTTCCATACTGTATTTGTATATTCAAGTTTAAATTATACTCTTTGCTTAATGGTAACAAAATTAGGCCTTGGGCAAAGAAAGTTGTTACTATGCCACACGATAAAGATAAACATACCGAAATACCCCTAATTTGACAAATCACACCCTCTAATTTACATTATGTAACACTTCACATACCGTTTTGTTTTTCAAAATCTTAATTACTATTTCATTTTCATACAAAAAATTCCGTGCTGTGTTATTCAAGTTTAAATTCTACTCTTCGATTAATGGTAACAAAAATAGGCCCTTGAGCAAACAAAGTTGTTACTATGCCAAACGATAAATAGATAAACATACCGAAATACCCCTAATTTGAGATTACAAATCACACCCTCTAATTTACATTATGTAACACTTCACATACCGTTTTGTTTTTTAAAATCTTAATTACTATTTCTTTTTCATCCAAAAAATTATTTATCTCTTCCATTTACCTTCTCCATAGTTTATGTCGCGTCTCTTGACTACATTATTAACCTAATTCATACTCCATACTCGTTTTCTTTTCTTGCACAATCATATTTTTTATTATTAACACGTCTATATTTGTTTTCTCTTCTATGAAACTTCCTTGCAGAAAAGAGAAGGACCATCCATAGCAGAAACTAACTTCCATAAATTTTCCAAAAGTTCTAAAATGATATAAAGAGCTCATTTGCCTTTCGCCCAGCTTTCTAATAACAAATTTTTGAAGAATCATAAAATATGGCGTGACTTATTATTTTCAATTAGAATATTTTTATGTACTTTCCCATTATATTCCTGCTTGTGTACGTGTTGAGTGGGGATGCTTATAAAACTATTCTCGATCGGTCAAAACTTATCCGTACACATGTAATGTTTATTCATGGCATCTCTAAGCAATTTTTATCCTTTCCTTCCAAAATTTGGTGTGGCTTAAACAAACATGACAATAGGAATTCTACAGCTCCCCAATAAATACACACAGGGTGGGTCACATGTTGACATCCTTAGCTACTCTTCTCGTTTAAAGGAATGCTTCCTAGATGGTGACAAGTCCTACTATATGTAGGCATGGGCTATTAAATTCACAGGCATTCTGCAATTAAATCTCATGTTATTAATTTGGCTAATAGAAGAATCCACATTCTTTGGAATATCAATGCTATCATAGCTCTAAACTACTACAATGTTGACATTTAATTCATATATTGTCAATTATCATGAATAATAATTCCAAAAGTTGAGCAACGAAAATCCTTGCAAAATAACAAGAATATAGGCATTACCATCGTCCATTCATCAGCTCTATGCATTTAAGTGCATCCTTTCTATCTTTAAATTTGACCAAGACAACACCCTGTGGGTGGTTCTCACAAATCTGCAAAAGGCCAAGCCAAAACATGAACCAAAGTTGGGCATTATACAAGCAGAATCCTCTTCCTACATGTATATAATTAATTTGGACTTTTGTATCATTGATTTGAAAACAGTTTAATTAGCATTAGTCAACCAATCAACAAGAAATTGGCAATACCTTCAGATAATCCACAGGCCCAAGCTTTCCACATTCGTCACGGACATCTTCCTCTAATTCAGAGCACAAATTTTCATCAGCCTGTTGACAATAAAAGAACTTCAATTGCTATCACAAGCTACTATTAGTTACTTCAGCTAATGGAAAAGTTTTCTTCAACAAAATAATGATCAACACTATAATGACACTAAAATGAGAAGCTGCATAAAGTTGCAAATAACATTGAAATGATCGAATCTCAAGAATATGTAGAAAAGAATAACAAAAAGGATTATTTTGAATCAGCCAAATCATGAATCATGACTTAGACTTAGAACAACATGGGCACATGACCACCTATTCCATAACATACAGACAGTTTAAAAGACGCGTTACCCTTAATTCTGTAGGGGTGAACATGTAACGAAGAATAACAGTAGCTGGAACCAACAACTTCGAGTCATCATGACCACCTATTTCATAACAAAAAGAGAATGAAACTTCAGAAATTTGTGGAACGGCGTATTAATTGCTCTGTAAGTCAAAAATTAAGGCAACGCCAACAAAAATCTCAGAATCTGTTATATAAATTAAAACTGAGAATACCATAGGAGCATGAAGAACCATGATGATACTAGAACATAGTCATCATTAGCAGAAGAGTGTCACAACAAAATGATAATGTTTAACTTCACCTTTTAGAAAATTGCATTAATGAAACAAAAAACATAATTAACTCTTAAAACTCAAATCAATATACCTATTTTTTCATAATGAGAATAAAGTTTGACTCCCTACATAATGACAAATTAATATTTTGGTGAGAAAGGGACCCACCCCAGCCAAGCATCTTCCTTTCAACTTTCTGAAGTTTCTTCTTCTTATTCTTGTCCGCTTGCTTGGCGACAAATTTCTCCCCTGGAAGTTAATTATCACCAAAAGAGAAGTTAAGCAGTGAAATATTCAATTCGTGTAAGAAATTGAAAATTGGCAATGGAATTAATATCCAGAAACAAATGCAGAAAATGAACAAAGCAGTCCACACATCACCTTTCTGCTCAAACTTAGCTTTTGTAACTGACATGGGGATCTTGCCACCAGGCCTTAGAGGAGCTCCATCCAATATTTGGATGGCCAGGTCCACCGAAGGTTCCTAATGCACAGTAAAACAACAACAATAATATTAATAATAACAACAAACAATAATGACCTCAAATTCGCAATAACAACATCGAGGACAAAATAATCAAAGGTGAAAACCTTTCAATGATTCATGTTACTTCAAGCACTTCGAGCAAGAAACACTACCTTCAGATATGTTACAAGTGCATCCCCCTTTTTCCTTCCAGTTTCTTTGTCAACATAAATCTTCACTCGAGGCTTTTTTGTTTCAGGATCCTAAATGTTTCAATCATAAAAAGCAAAAAGGTTCATCAATCTCAGAAAAATACAACAATCTTTTCCTCTCAAAGAGTAGAACATGGAACTCAACAAATACTAAGAAAATAATTGCATATTCATATAGATAATCTAACCTCCATAGGAGAAATGGTCATCTAAGAGAATTTGGTAGGCACCTACATGTATAACCTTACCCTTGATGCTCTCAAAGGTCTTATGATCTTTAAACAAAAGTAGTTAAATCAACCCAAGATTAATACTTCTCGAATATATTTTTAATGAATCCAACATCACACCATAAATATATTCATGTAATGACCTAAATTTTTTTATAACTTACAGATCCAATAATAAAAAATAGACACACCTGCTAAGCAATCATAGCACCTTGATCATAAAAACTTAATTTCTTTTTCTTTTTACCATTTTGTACTTCCAAGCTACTTCCTTACTGGAGTGGACAAGACGAATGGAGCTATATTTCTATATGTTCCATAAAAAAGATTTGAGAATATTTTCCTTGATACAATCATACAACCATTTAAACCTCATTGGCTAACAACTTTATTTTACTTAATTTAATTTAATCTTTCTTAATAGAGTCGAAGGAATTTGATTTTGACAAATGGTTGATAATAATTCCGGCCCATCAGACAGGTTAATATTAGTTCAAAAAATGTATACATAACATGTGAAGTTTAATGTATACTCTACTAAAAATGAATGCACGTGATCCTGATGTTCAAAAAAAGAGATTGCCTAAGTTTCCACAGCTCTTCGAGCCTAAATACCAAACTTTAGTCTTGTTCATGCTCTTTTCAGAATTTTTCATCTAGCCAAAGGAAATTACGTCATGATTGAGACAAAAAAATTAAATGAAGAAGCAACGCTTACCACACCTTTTGATCTAACCAAAAGAAAGTATATACCCAATTGTCTAGGAAGAAGCAATTGAATGAATAAGCAATTCTTGCAACAGGCCACATATATTGAAGCCTCACAAACTATGTGATCAGAACCTGCTTAATGTTCTAAAATAAAAACGCAGCTTACTCATAAGCAATAGCACATGGAAGAGAAGTGGAGGAAGAGGAAGTGACTTGCTGTCTCTGGTCTTCATATAAGATCATTTGGACTCTCAATTAATTACAGACTCAAACTCTGACAAAATTGATATGAATTAATCAGTTTCCTAAATTTAGCAGCTAAGATGATGTAATCATGCTTTTATAACGATGAAGATTAGAATTACTTCCCATTGTTTAGTCTAGACAACTATGTTTTGGAGTGAAACTTTGCTCAAACTGGTTGAGAAAAAGTCTGGGAAAATATTAGCATATCTTTTTTAGCATATAGCTAATAGCATTCCATCTGTGTCCCAATCCCATGTAACATGTCTCCAATGATGTGAATCTAATTTATCCCATATTAAGATGAAAAGTGAAAAACAGAACTCAATATTTTTAAAAGAAACGATGCAGAGATAGACAAAAACCTAATGTGACTAGACAAATGCTCAATGACTGGGAACTTAACTTCTAAGATAATTGTGCTAGGTGCATGCTGTTGCATAGTCACATGACGTTTCGGAACAACCAATTATTAAATTTTAATTTAACCGATAAAAAAATTATTGCTTACATCTTTTATGATCCCGCACTTGGAAAATACTTCAACAACCTGCATGATATTCTATCAGTCTCTAAATTGAATATAAAGAAAAAAATTGGGGTGGGGGGGGACCCTTTATGGCAAATAAAAGTGCAAACTTCAGCGACCATTACACTAATGCGCTTGTAAAGCTAACCAAGAAAACCAAGGAGAGATAAGCAAATGAACTATAAAAATAATATCACCACTAACCTCGTCATAGGTAACATCGTCCGGCAACCCTGTAACGTATACATGTGTATTTACTTTCAACTCGAACCACGAATCCGGAGGTTTATTAGCTTCCTGTAAAGGCATTAAGATCGTAGGATGAATTTGTACAATAGCAAGATTATAAAATCATATTGAATATAAGAAAATCGGATCATCAATGTCTTCAAATGATGTCCATAAGTGAGAGATATGCAGAGAACAAAATAATGTTTCAGGCTCTTCCTGTTAGAAAATATTTTGTGGTCTCTCAGGTTCCTCATCCACACCAAAGTAAAATCTTATAGGATATAAACTCAATAATCAAAAAATTGATAAAACTACATCTTCAACGGTCTCCATCAGGCATCAACCCACTCCAAACACAGCTGCCGCCACCTCTGTCACTTGGCAATCTCCAAAAGCATAATTCCACCTCACACACTCTAGAGCGTTGCACACCCAAAAATGTCCACAAAAAATGTATTAGGACAGAAAGTTCTCAAAAAGTCTTCTCTATTTGAAATAAATTGTATTGCACACAGGAACAGATCTTACACTATGAAACATCATTATTCACAAGATTGACAGCCAAGACAAAATGCTCCGCCTCCAACAGCTTTCATCAAACCCTACAACCTTGGCTGCCAACCATGTCTCCCTTGGCCACCTTCAATAACAGATCCACCCTTCCCCCACCTCCCATGGCTTTGCGGCCTCCAATAGTCACCAAGCCATGCTTTTCTACTCCTAACAGGCTAACAAGGAATTATCCCTACACCCAATTGCCTCCACCATCTCCCTTCCCTGCCCCCAGCAGCCATTCATACCTTTCATCCCCACTTCGTACAGCCATTCTCATTTAACCCATCTTCCCCCTCTGCAATCCTGGCCCTTCCAACCTCCATACATATCTAAAACCCCATTCTTTTTTTATTTAAAAGTAATTCAAGTCAAGCAACTGCAACACAATAGCATGCCATAGAGGCCCAATAAACATAGGCGTGGAGGATGGGTATATAATACACCTTACTCATTCACATTATAAAGCTCATTTTTATCAGGGTAATTTTGGATGAATTGGTGTCTTTCCTTTTTTTTCTTTGTTTGGAAAATCAAACTGTGTGATGGAGTAATGCATGGTGGCAACAAAGGGGTTTAGGTTTGCTTGCTAAAAATGTCTATAGAATGACGAAGATTCCTTGGTAGATTGTCATGTAAATGGCATTTATCTCTCTCGTGTTGCAGTCGAGTGAGTAATCTTAGCTTAAGAATCTAAAGGAGTTAAATGGTTATTTTTCATTTTTGGCACCACTTGAGACCTTGTTTTACGGAAATAGAAGATGGAAAAGGCAAGAAAATAAAAAATAAATTTATACAGTTGATCCCGCAGAAACTAAAAAAATAAAAAATCTAAATACTAAAGTGCTTCTAATCGGGACCTTTATATCTGCAAAATGATTATAACCATGAAATGAATGGTAGAACATAATATCTGATGGGGTAGAGTGGAGATAGTAGCAAAAGGTGTAATCATGTAATCTATTTATTAGACCAATCCTTTCCTATATCCAAGGAGATAAACAGACGAACAGTTAAAGACAGCAATAATAATATCTGATGGGGTCGAGTGGAGATAATAGCAAGAGGCGTAATCATGTAATCTATCAATTAGGCCAATCCTTTACTATATCCTAGGAGATAAGCAACAATATGCATAAAAACAATATCTGAAAGGAGTACCTTCTTTTCCTCGGTTTTAATATCAACAGTTTCCTCGGGCAACTTTCTCTTGCCATTCTGCTTTGATTCTGCTTCACTGGCAACATTATCCACTTCCTTTGCTGATAGATCATCAGCATTTGTTGGAAAGACCTCCTCTTCTAGCTGAAAGGTCATATCTTCAGGAGCATATACCTCAGTTGTCTCAGTTGTGTTTTCCTATCATGAATAACCAATAGGAACTCGCATTGAAGAAAAAGCTGGAGTGAAAGGAAGATGCGAAGCTTTGTTATGCAACTTATGGGGAAGACCACAAAAAATTATAACACTGCAAAGACTAAGGTGGGAAAATGAACATGTTTTCATGAGAAGAAAATAGCCTGACAAACTACTTATAAAGAGTAGTGCTTCTGGCAGAGGGGTAAAATGTGCCTAAATGAAGTAACCTTTGTTTTTGCAAGAAAAAAATAACATGCAAAATATCCAAAAGCAAATCATCAATGTAAATTAAAATTTCAAACGCCAACCTGAGGAACCCAAGCTTTAAGATTTCGATCCCATTTGTAGTTAGTTCCGTCATCATCAGTGAATTCTTCCTCTCCCTCAGGTGGTGTTGTAGGTCTTTCGTTGTCATCATTAATGTTTGACAGAGCCTCTGCTTCTGCTTCCCTCACCTCCTTTTGCCACTTTTCAAACTCATCTTCTTCATTAGAGGCAATGGGGGCTGAGAGAAGTTTTTTTAAAAACAAATTGAATCTTTAGAAACGTGTGTTAAGAGTCATTATTAGTGAAATTATTTGGGAAAAATGTGCCATCACCTGAACTTGAGTAATCAGCATCTTGTTGAGATGAGTGAATCAACAACCCGGGAACCGAGGATAGTGGCTGCCAATCGCTACATCCTTCTGACCACACAAGTGTATTCCCATAGAAGTATCCATTTGAATAATGCTCTGTCCAGATGAATTAAACAAGCTTAAGCTTATATGATATTAAAGCCATTAAGGCTATATAAACATCATATAGGTGAACTGATTGTCCCAAAACCAAGCCTATGGCTTACTTGGAAAGCTGAAATTCAATGAAATAACAAGAAGAAAAAAAATCTGAGAACTAAAGGAAGAGCTAATCTGAAAAGAAAGTCAAAAACTAAAACTAAGTAATCCAATTACAAGCAACCAGAATATTGAATATGCAAATTATTTAGCATTATGATAATAATTTGCTATATGAATGGCTCACCCTGCAATTCAGAAACGGTGTATGGACCTATGAGTTGTTCATCTTGGCCAAGAATATACCAACCCACTCCAGTGCTCAAACCTGGATTTGCATTAGAACCGTTCAGGTCGCCTACGAAATTCAGAAAAAAAACCTCATTTCAATTCTCTTAACCATTTCTCTAAAACAACAAACACATATACCATGGTACATACATATACTACAGATGCAATTGTGCATTAGTCCTGACACCATATTTACGCATATGTGAGTGCATAATCATATATAAAAATTTTAAATTAATAATATAATATAGTTAATAATCCTAACAAGTTGACTGGAAAAAAAACCCAGATGCAAAATAAAAATGAAGTAAAACAATAGACGACATGGAAGCGCCATAAAAAATCCAGGATTATAATAAATAAATCGAAAATCGAAAATCAAACAATGACTTTTAGCCACTTATTTCTTTGTACAGGAACATTCACAGAAAATTGGGGGAAAGGAAATAGAATATCTTAATTCATATATCTGACCTGTTAAGGGTGATGGCTGTGGTTGCTCTTGAGACGACATCGTTTGTTCTTTCTTCTTCCAGTGCTTTCTGCTGCTTGTTCTGGAATAATGCAAAGAGGACAAATGGATGAACAATTGGGGGATTTTTGTGGGCTTATTTGGTCCTGTTGATTGGTTGGGCCTCTCAGTTAACTGAAATTGGACTAGCCTAAGTATTCAAATAGCAGTAATAAAATCGTGGACAGAGGAAATTACACCTAGACCTGGATTTAAATGTATTCAAATAGCAGTAATAAAATAGTGGAAAGAGGAAATTACACCTAGACCTGGATTTAAAATACCATTTTCATAAATCCTTAATCAATTTTCATATTACAAAAAACAGGTTTTAATTAATAATTAAAAATCTTTTATTTTTATACCTAATGAAACCCTAATCTAATTCATTTCAAACAGAAACCTCCACTCTCTCTCTCACCGTCTCTCCACTCCCTCCACACACGACGATTCCGCCGCCTCCATCGTCCGCTGCCTCCACCGTCCGTCGCCTCCACAGCCACCGTTCGTTTCTATACTACCAAACCTCCACCACCACCGTCCGTATCAATCTGTTAAACTACGATGCAACACTCGAAGTGGATCGTCTATATGCCTTCTCTCTTTCCCTCACTGCAATGTCGGCCTTCCACCACACACGGCGATTTCGCCGTCTCAACAGCCATCGTGTCTCACACTTCAAACCTTGGAGCGGCGCCGGCGATCGAAGCGTTGTCGCACGCCCAGATCTAATTTTTTTTTTGTTTTCAAGTTTGATTTATCAGTTGGTTGTGGTGGTTGCAGATCTATTGGGTGTGTATGGGTGGAGCGGCAGTTCGATTGTGCGTGCGTGAGGCGACGGTTGGGTGTCGGTGCGTGAGGCGGCGACCGTGGTGTTGAGATAGTGGTTTTTGTTGTTGTTGGAGTAGTAGTGGCGACCGTGTTTTGGTGTTGTTGGGAGTTTTCGGGTGGTGAGTTGGAGTTCAGTAACGGTTGTGTCGGTGTTGGTGTCATCGTCGTTGCTTCGGTGATGGTGAAGCAGTGGTGGTTTTTTATGGTGGATGCGACGGTCACAGATGATTTGGTGGTAGTCACAAATGATTAGGTTGTTTGTGACCAATAATTTGGTTGGTTTGTGACCAATAAATAATATGTGACCAATGCATTAGATAAATTGTGACCAATATACATGCTTAGTGACTTAAAAATTATTAATCTGTGACCAATAATTTAATAAATTGTGACCTACATATAATTTATGTTCAATTAATATGATGTTTGTGACCATAAAATAAGCAGTGTGACTTGATTTTGTGATCTATAATCTATTAACAATTTGTGCCGTTTAAATTTTTCAGCTGTGACCGGTGAAAATTTTGAGTTGTGACCTAAAAAATTTAAGTTGTGACCACTTGTCGGAATCAGAACAGCCGCCGGAGAAAAGTTGTGACCAAAATAGTTCCCTGAACGGTAGAGCTGGTGTGGGGTAATTATATTATATTAGAAATAATTATTTAATAATTCATTATTTCATAAATAAAAAAAATTGAAAAACCTGATTTTGAAATTGTGGATTAGTTTTTTGTATTTTTGAAATAGTGTAAAGTAAACACTTTATTTATGTATTGTTCTCTAATTTATTTTTGATGCACAATTAGCAAAATTCTTTAATTTATAATATCAATTTTACATTAAAAGAAATCAAAGACAATCCCATTTATCGAGGCCTGGTACGTTGGTTTAATATAAAGGAATTTATATTTTGTAACGTAATTAATATATAATAATAATAATAATAGAACAGACTCAACTTATTTTTTTTGATAAGTTTTATAATCGGGATAATTTATTAAGGAAATTACACCCAGCCTTAGTTTTTGATTTCCATTTTCACAAATCAAGAATCAAGTTTTATAATAAAAAAAAATCAGGTTTTAATTAATAAATTAATCTTTTTTTATTTTTTTATTTTTATATCTATATACAATATAAATTAATTTATATACTCTCCCTACCATATCAAACCCTAAAATCAAACCCCTCTCCACTCTCTCTGCTTAAACGTCGTCGCCGCCTCCACGACACAGACTCAACTTATACGCAAGCTATAAGACTTCCAAATTCTAATAATAATAATAATAAGAATAATAGAACAGACTCAACTTATACGCAAGCTATAAGACTTCCAAATTCAAAAAATTTCATGAATCTCTGTCATATTATTTGTCTGTAATAAAAATTTAAGATTATAAATAGCTTTTCAATCAGTAATATTAAAAATATAAAGAGTTTAATTAATCTAATTTACAGACAAAAAGTTTCATCTATATAAAAATCAATAAAAATTTAAATTTACATACTAATTGAAAATTGCATCAGGAATAAAACATTTAAAAAATACCTTATCAGCTTGTAATAGTATAAAAATTCAAAAATATTTTAAATGATAACTTATGAAGAGTATAAGATGTTGGAATTGGTGAAGTATAAAATCATGAAAAAGTGACTTATATGTCAATTTTGACCAAATATTCGGACGTGATTCGATAGTCAAATTATGAAAAAAATAAACTAACTTGTTCTACTCGTTGAGTAGATCATCGTAGTATACTTGAAATCTCCAAACCAATTCTGGATGAATGAGAAATTATGGTTTAAAGTTGGAAGAAAAATAGAAAAAATTGACTGAAAATTTGACAAACTCCGTTGCTCGCCTAGCGCTCGAGCGACATAGTCTCTATTTCTGACGCTCGAGTGACACGAGGACGACGGCTAGCAATAGCAATTGCCGCGACCTTTGGCAAATGTTGCTAAGTTTTGGGCGCGATACTTCACTCACAACATTTCATACATTTTAATACAAATGAAAAATGCGAAATTTGTGTAGAAGCTAAGTTGGCCAAAACGTTGTTTCATTCGGTTGAATGTAGCACAAAACATTTGGAACTTATTTCACGCCGATATGTGTGACTTAAAGTACGTCCAAACAAAATGTTGTAAAAACTATTTCATCACGTTCATAGATGATTGTATAAGATACTGTTATGTATACTTGTTGAAAGGTAAATATGAAGCTTTGGAAGTGTTTAAGCACTACAAAATTGAAGTTGAAAAATTAACTTGGAATAATGATAAATGCAATTCGTAATGATCGAAGTGGAGGATATACTGCACCGTTTGAAGAATTTTGTATAATCTTGATAAACTATATTAAATCAAAGAAAAACATAACGGATCATTTGAGAAAGGATCAACTAGAGATCAAGTATATCATCTTTATAGGGGAAATAGCGAAAAGATTGGAGATCTCAAGACCTTAGTTCAATGAGACAACTAAGTTATGAAAGATTCGGTGTAAAGCACTTACTCCCATTCCTATAAACCTAAAGTGCTGGAATAAAAAAAGTTCAATAATAAGTGTATACTTTTAATGATTTCTATATCTAGAAACAGACAAGAGATATAGGAGATCACCTATATAAGTGTGAAGTTGGGCTACTTCTACTTGGATTTGAGGCTTAAATTCTCTTAAAACATTTATGAAAATAAGAGTTGTTCATGACAAAAATGAACAAAACCATGAGAACCAAGACGATTAGATGAGTTATGGTATTGGTACAGTTGTTTTGATTTACACAAACGATTGAATGATTCAAGACATCGTGCTCACCAATTAACTAGTAAATTCGATTGTATTCAATTAAGGATGGTTTAAAGTCACAAGTCACCTATCATGATGCTATAGCTTGTCGTATGTACTCTTTTGTTAGAGTTTGCATATCATTTGCATTTTTGGGTTGCATATTGTGGAATTTTCATTCATGTGGGAGATTGTTGGAATTGGTTAAGTATAAAATCATGAAAAGTGACTTTGTGTCAATTTCAACCAAATATTCAGATGTGATCCAATGTCAAATTATGGAAATAAATAAACTAACTTGTTCTACTCGTTGAGTAGATTGTCGTGGTATATTTGGAATCTCCAAACCAATTCCGGGTGAATGAGAAATTACAGTCTAAAGTTAGAAGGAAAAGAGAAGAAATTGGCTGAAAATTTGACCAACCCTGTCGCCCCTAGCGTTTGAGCGAATAGGCTGTTTCTCGAGCGACGGGTGAGCGACATAGTCTCTATTTCTGACTCTCAAGTGACACAAGGGTGACGGGTTAGCAACAATAATGCCGTTACCTTTGGCAAATGTTGCTAAATTTGGGGCGCGGTACTTCACGTACAATATTTCCTTCTTTATAAATTAGACCATTGAGACGTCCATTTGTTCATCCCAATGATATGCAATCATAGCATAATATTAAATTCATCATTTTCCTAACCAAAATCCTACAAAAGTTGTTTTTCCATTTTCATTTAAAGGAGTATAAAAACCAATTTATGGTTCGTTGTTCATGTGTTTTGAAGTGCTACTTATACAAGAAGTTTGTTGGGAGTTGATTGACATCATCCGTAGGCACCGTTACGGGGCAAATTCGACTTAAGGATAAAAAGTTCAACTCTTGCCTCGACTTTACATACATTTCGTTTGACATTAAATTCATTTCTTTGATCTTTCACTCATATCTTTATGTTACCCTGTCAAATTTTTTGTAAGGTTGGTAAGTTGTTTTAAATTCATCACTCAAATCCATCATATCTCATCCAACGAAACAAGAATATCGATTGGAACTCGTTGAAATAGAAGGCTTTTACTGGTTAGAATTGCCATATGAGTTCAACAATGATGCAAAGTGTGGAACATTTTATACACCATCTTTCAAGTTTTGCATGTAGATGTACACCAACTTGAAGAGGGGTTGGAATAAAAGTCCAATTAGACTTGTGACTTGTATTATATTTTTTCCTTTTGTACTAGTTTAACTTGAAAATGTTACCTTTCCTTTTCATTCTTACTAGTTGTGAGCACGTGTTGAACGTTTTAACTTTTATGTATTGAATGAATAATATGCGTAATATTTTTGGACGACTAATATTGTTTTTTAAAGTAATTGAAGTAGTCAAGTTTATTAAATAAAACAATTAAAATTGTTAAAAAATATGAAAAAAAAAAAACTTTTTTATACTATTAAGTATATAATGTGCAAATGTTAAAAAAAAATGAAATTTAATTTTTTATTACAATAACACTTCTTTGTATACAATAATTTTTGTTAATGTGCTTCAATTTTTCTTTTTCTTTTTTATGTTCTACTTTTACTAAGACTTTTATTGTTTGTATTGAAACTTCACGAGAAAGTGCAACATATAATTGTTCATGAGAGAATACATGTTCATGAAGGTATACTCCAATAATAAGAGACATTATTTGTCCTTGAGCCTTGTTGACCATCATTGCAAAGTGTAGACGTATTGAAAATTGTTCTCTCTTGAAAAAAAAAAAAAGAAAGGACTCCATTGTGATGAACTGACTTCATATACATCTTTTTGCAACAAACGTAAATTAAAAAAAACACAATTATCAAACTTCGTAAATAAACTTAAAATCAGCTTGAATTGCTAACTAACTCCTTTACACAAAATAATTATTGACTTAACTTCAACATAAATAAATAAATAAATTAAGTCAACAACACTGCATATAATTTGGATTCTCATTTTAACGTGTGTTAAAATCAATAGTAATGGAGGAGATATGTACTAACTTACTAGTATACTCATATCTCTAGTTATTTATAAGTAATTAGATAGTTTTACCATAATTTAAATCTCAATAAAAAAAATAGAAAAAAAAACTTATTTACACTAAACAAACCAAAATATTGAAAGAACATTTTCAGCAAGTAGATAGGAAGAAAAGAAAATAAACTTAGGGTCCGTTTGATTTGGCTACCTACTTCCACTTTTTGACTGTTTGATAGGCTAAATTTTCCACGGAAAATGTTTTGCTCCCTTTTCTTAGGTACAACCCTTTGATGCACAAATAATGGAAGATGTTTTCCCACCCTTTTTTTTTAAGCAATGACAACCAATTCTATCGACCATTGTAAAAAG
>CAIGRS010150757.1:0-11059 GCA_903798395.1 Fraxinus floribunda | reverse complement strand
AAAAAAAAAAAAAAAACATTATCGATAATTTTGTAGCGCTATATATTATTGATATAGCAAGGATATTGAACTGATGTCCATCAAAGAATGTGATGTAGTAATTTCTTGCTAGAAATAAAAAGACGTCATGTAGGAATTGAATTCAATGGAGTAAATCAAAGTGTTTAGAGTTGTGTTTCGAACACTTTAAATATAATATCTGTAGGATTGAAATGATTGAGATTTCAAAAAGATTTAAAAGCTGTGAAAATTATTTCCTCATGATGGACGTTATTACACTTCGATGTTTGAATAATTTGCATATCTTTGAATAGCTCAGCATTCGCCTTGTGGATATAGCAACTATCTATTTGTATGATTGTGACATACATGACACTTCTTGAAAGATTTAAATGGCTGTTCACGAAAATATCTTTCGAATTAAAACCTCGCAAATGTACAGTTCGTTAACAAGTAATAAATTGAATTTTAAGTCAAAATATCGTCCACAGAGATTGATTTAGTTCAATTTTAATTACCTTAACCGAAACGAACAATATGATGTGTTTGTTTTTGACAAAATTATGACTAAGATAATCTCCTTACACAATTCTGAGTAAATTAATTAAACTAAAGGCAAATTATACTAAATGCAAATTAGTGTGTTTAATAAATGACAAACGCATTAGGATCCCGAATTTCCATGTAATAATCATTTTTAACTTTGGTTCTACATTTTGACAACACAATTGAGTTTTGACAAATTAATGTTCCTATTTTATTTAACAATTTCTATTGAATAATGTTAAACCTACTCTCATATATGACCCGACTATATTTCTATGACAGATGTGAACATTTAAGAATGCATGAGTTTTTATGAACACATAAAGATTCATGTAGAGTATACGGTATATTTATATCCCATATCGGACCCTATGACGATTTACATTATGTCGAACCTATTTTCCTTATTTTGAACGCATAAAATAAGCCGACAAACTCATACAATTACCATACATAATAATCGTAGAGAAAAGATAATCATGTAAATCATTCAAAATCTAAAAACGTATTCTCAATGTCAAATATATAATACTAAATATTAAAAATTTATATTACAAGGTTTATCATTCTCCCAACGCAAATAAATCTAGTTTAAGATATTATGAAGAAGAAAGTAAAAGAAATATCGAAGAATGGACATCACTCAAATAAAGTTTGAATTGAATCTTCAAGTCTTGGAATCGGTCTTCGTGTTTCTTGCCTCCTTCTATGCTCCCAAAATCTATTAGAATGTGCTGTAATGCGTGTCTTAGATCTTAAAAGACGTCCTAGATTTCTTTCCATAAGAGTTGAAATCATGTAAGGAAATCAAAAAAATTTCTCGAAAATACACTATATTGCATAGTATGTATTTTCATGTTATAGTATAGTTCAACCAATTTCAACTCCGGAAGACCCTGCATCACACCATGCATTGCATGGTTAAAAGAATTATGCTATAGCATAGTTCAAGCAGTGTTTCATTCTTTGCATTTTGGTCCCCGAACTACGTTTTCTCATTTTTTTTCTTCTTCCAACACTTCATTCATTCGTTCAATTATGGGTCATCTTTTGATTATTTATACTTTGGTCCATAAACTTTGGTTTTCTTCCATTTTAGTCCTTTTTTCATTTGTTTCTCCTAAATTCCACTATGCACATCAATGTTATCCAACAAAATATAATTTGCATGAATTAAGCCATATTCCAATATATTTGCCAACAATTATCCATGTTTTGTGACCTAAATAAGTGTGTAAAATGCATTTATCAAACCCCCCAAAACATAAACTATTTTTTGTCCTCAAACAAATTTGTAGCTTATCCACACAAAACATGGTTTGACAACCTGCCATATCTCAAGATTGAAATTCAGTAATCAACATAATGAACAACTTCAATAGTGTAGAATCAAATCAATCTCCTTTTGTTATATGTATAACTCGACGTGAGTATGTAAACTCATGTAAGCTTATCAAGCTCATGTTTGTCTCAACTTTTGACCCGTAGTAGTCAAATATTTCCTTTCTTCGCTCGAGAGATACACACCCCAAACTTATTCTTTTCACTCAATTTTCCTAGGGTGCATTCTAACTTGAACTTATTTAATTATACTCCTTACCCTCTCTTAGTTTGGATGGATCTCACTATCACAAGTTCACACTTCAACAAGTTGAGATTCTCCTATATTTTTTATTGCCTCAACCTTTAAGATTAAACTAAGCAACTGCCTCGTATAAAAAGTATAGTTCTATCAACCAAATGTCTTGGAGCTTAATCAATGTAATTGTACTTTTTCTCAACTATTATTATTTTTTTCAAGCATCTTCTTATTTGTTTTCTATATAACCCATAGTGAGTTTTAAGCTGATGACTCCCAAGTCAGATGACTATAGGGCACCAGGTTTTACACCCTTACAGCCTTATTCACACAAGTTATATAAACTCGAAAAAATGATTTTATTCACACAGACTAGTTCTATGCCATTTTTCTTTTAGACATTCAGCTTCTAAAACCAACTTCTAATTTAAGACTTTCACCTCATCTTCGTCTCATTGGTTTTAGACAATCCACACAATAAAAATATCATACATGGAACCCCTACTCATTTCAATGTTCCCTTGCAACATCTCATCCACCTCCAAACTACTCTATAAATGGATTATGGATTAAGACAATAGAGGCTATTCGGGTTTAACTTACTATATTCAACTCTTCTCTAAATAATGAGTCGAATCACCAACTTAATGTGTAAAACATGAGTGTCATGCACAAAAATGTCAAATTTCACATAAACAAGTATTGGCTAATCTAATCATGCACTATTTTCACTATTCCTAATCCATACATATTCCAATATTTAACATCATTGCCGACAAGGTCATCAACCTCATACAAATACACAAAACAATGAGCAAATACTAGAAAAAACTACTAATTTTCTTCTTTACGAACAATCACACAAAAACAGTAAAATATTCACAAATATTGATGAACAAACAAAAGTGTCATAAAGATGCTGTCACCCCCAAACTAATACAAAATATTGTCCTCAATGTGTAGCAAATAAAAACTAGTGAAATGTAGAATTGTAGGACAAAAACAAAATTAGGTATGAAAATAGGGATAACGAATACTTCCCTGATCAATATGGATGTGACGGTGAAGATGGTAGAGGAAAACTAAAGCCAGATGTGCCATTTACTAAAGGTGAAGGTAATTGTGCAATAATCTATCTCATCAACTCGGATTGTTGGGCTAGCTCAGCCTGTAAGCCCTTCATAATGCCAAAACCCTCGTCAAGTCGCCTCTACATACCCTGAAGTAATGTTGAATAATCTCGAACCTCAGTCTCAATACTGCTTACTTGGTCCCATAACTTATTAGTCCCCAGATGTATACCATCAACTCTACCCCCATAGGTACTCAACCGCCAATTCAAGGTCTCAACCTCTCTCCTTGCAGCTAAAACCTCCCTAATGGCAGTAGCCGTAAAATTTTTGGTGGTCTACATATCACTCTACACCATCTGGATATCAACATCCATGGCTCCAAAAGCCTGCTGAAGACTCTAAGTATCTCGGCTACAGCCGATAATAGTAGCGAACATCTGTCCCAACAATTGTGTATCGGCATCATTAGGTGGTGGTGGAGCTTGAGGCATCTCAACATCGGCGGCTACCTGACCCTGCTCAGCTGGATGTCTGAGGCGCTTCATCTCTATTGCTCTCTATACTTTTCCCAAACTCCCTGAGCCTTGAATGTAGTGAGCTTAATAAAAGCACTAGGTCTCTCATGAACTTTCCCGGATGGAATATTTACGCTTGAGCTCTTGCAAATCCCGCCGATCAGGCTCGGGAATATCAAAGAACTGTGGCGGTCTTCCCAAACTCCCTGATAGTAAATCTGCTCATAGATGAAGGTTGCCGAGTTAATCTTCTGACCCCTCACCAAGTGGTAGATGAATCTAGCATTAGGATCATTGAATGTGGTCTAATGTGTTATAGGCTCAATAATGTGGCACATGAACAGCCACAAGATAGCTATTGAAGGTATAAGCTCAATTGGATGTCACTCAGAAGTTTGAAGTGGCCAAACATTCTCTTGCCCAAGCAAAACATCCCCTACCCCATTCCAACGGAAGTTACCTGGAATTGGGACAACATTATCTTAGGTTAGCTGATAATACTCATGTATGACATCGGTGAGAACATAATCAGCATGTCCCTCACCCATATCTGATGCAAATGCTTGGATCCAAGGGTGTTTATCTCACTATTGAAGTTAGAGTAGAATTCCCCAACAAGTCCTTCGTATATTTGGTGTAGCCTCTTTACCACTTTTTTCCATCTACAATTCTGCACTAAGGTTACAATCTCAAACCCTGGGAAGTCCTCTAGTTTAACCAGCCTCTCCACAAATAATGCCCAATGGTTAATGATATCAGAATATCTAGATGTGGCATCTTGATTTAAAAACCTTCTTATACACCCGCTAGGTACTCAGATACGAGCAGTACCAGAAGTGGAGTAACTTTCTCCTTTCCTTTAGCAGTTCGCTTAGGAAACATCCTGTAAACACAAAAAATTGAAAAAATTAATATGTCGGTGATGCATAAATGAATTCCATGTCAGTTGGAGATAAGATATTAGCATGAGTAACTAAATCCCTTAAACTTATGCTAAAAGGCATGTATACAACGCTTGCACATGATGAATTCAAGTAATGAAACAAAAAAAGCATAAAGTGATGTAATGATGCCATGCTCAGTGGAATATAGGTATTATCTAAAACAAATTCAAAATGTTGCTCACAAACCCAAAATCAACTCTAACAATGCAAATTCCCCATTTGGATCAATGAGCAACTAAGGAATTTCACCTCCGAATAACGTCGAGAAAAATCGAAATTTTCCCGAGCGATCTCCGTGCATATGAAAGATTTCATATTGTTCTTACACATATTCAAATATGAGGTCAAATGGACTTCGTTTGGGTTAGAAAACTGAGGGATGTGAAGTGACTTGTGCCTAACCATGTCATGCCTAGGTTTGCCAATTCCGGGTGAGATGTGTTCTAGTAGACTTTCAACCCTAATTCAACAAAAAATTACACCTTGGCAATTTATCAAACACCTAGCAGGCAACTCATTTTGTTTTAAAAATGGTTTGAAAATTTAGTTCAAATCCAACCAATATATTCACAATTCAATCCCAAACAATTTCTCCACAATCTACCTAATGCCCACCTCAATAAACCAAATTTATCCACAAACAAAGTGTCCATTGTATAGAAAAGAGGACAAAGAAAGATGATAACATACCTTGAAGTTCTTTGGTGAAAATGCATTGAAGAGTTGAAGGTAAAATTGATGAATGGGACACGCTTGTGTGAGTGCTGTGTACTTGTGAAATGTAAAGTGGAAGTGTCGTGTGTGCAGATTTAAAATGGGTGTAGTGGAAGAAGTGTCGTGTGTCTGTAAAGTGGTGATGCGAGTGTCCTATGTTAGTGTTTTAAACCCACGATCGAGTCATACTATGCTACCGCATAGTGTAATCCATGCGGTTTACACTATGTAGTCGCATATAACATCTAGAAAACACCAATATATTTTCTGATGCCTACAGTGCGACCGTACCAATGGTAGCTATTTGCGATCGCATAGACTACCAGAAGGTGAAAATACCCTAGTTCAAATTTTTTTTCTCGACTGTTCCCAACCCCCTAAGACCCCGATTTTCATACCTAACAAGTTGAAATGAGTATATGCAACATTGGAAAATTTTAAAACACATTTATCTCCTTAAAATTTGTTTTTTGTCAAAATGTTTTTTATAAATCCCGTTTTTCCATCTACAACTCAAACCGGCTTCCCACCACCCCCCAAAAACATGTCAAAACACATTATAAACTGTATGGGATTCATGTATGCCTTGAAATTGGTTCCACTTTTAAACTTGCAAACACTTGTTAATTCCGGAAAGCTTAAAAATGATCTTATTGTCTTGACATGCATGATTTTCACACTGAATCAACCAAGTAACACTCCGACACCCCCAAACTCGTACACAACACCTGTAAATTTAGTGTAGACCATGCATATACTCTTTGTGACATATATGGACAATGAATGACCTAATATTCTAAAAACTATCAAAAATACGAAAATTTTCTAATCGAATGCGTAAAGCGAATAAATAAAAGGGAAAAACAACCATTGAGTTACCTTCTAACAAGTGCTTGTTTATAGTCTATAACTCGACTTTATAGCGGTTGATTCACTCTTGGTGTTCTAAGATGAACATTGGAATTTTCCTTTAAGAATTCACTGCTCCAGTAAGGCTTCAATCGTTCTCCATTTACTTTAAAAGTCCATTTGATTTCATGAGTGATCTCTATAGCCCCACATGGAAATACCATGATAATTGTGTATAGACCTGACCACCTTGACCTCAACTTTTCCGAAAAAAGCTTGAGTCTTGAGTTGTATAATAGGACTTTTTGGCCTACCACAAACTTTCTTCTTTTGTAGAACTTTGCGTTCTCATAAGCTTCCAGTCGAAACTTATACATTTCATTCAACTGAAGTAATCTATTTTCACAAACTGCTTTTAAATCAACATTTAAGTTTCTGACCACGTAGTAAGCACGATGTCATAATTCAAAGGCAAGTGGTACGCTTTCTCAAAAATCAAGCGATAAGAAGACATGCCTATACGTATTTTGAAAGCTATTATGTAAGCCCACAAAGTCAAACTTCTTAGAACAATCATTTCTCGGAGAAATCACTATTACTTCAAGTATCTGCTTTAGTTTTCCCACTGAAGATTTTAACTTGCTCGCTGGTCTAAGGGTGATAATGAGTAGCTATACGGTACCCGACGCCATATTTAACCAATAATGACTCAAATTGCCGATTGCAAAAGTGTTTATCCCATCACTTATGATAGATAGCTCAAGGTGTGTCATAACGGGTGAAGATGTACTTCTTTAAAAACTCAATCACCACCTTAACATTATTGGTTGGCAATGCTACTGCTTCCACCCATTTGAAGACATAATCAGCTTCAACTAAGATATACTAATTTGAGAACGAAGGAGGGAATGGCCCCATAAAGTCAATCTCCCACACATCATAAAGCTCTACCTCTAGAATGCTATTTAAAAGTCATCTCATTCCTTCTAAAGAATTTTTCTGCGTGCTAACATTTGTCACACCTCTTCATAAACTCAAAAGCATCCCAAAAGAGTGAAAACTAATAGAATCGAGACTGTAAAACTTTAATGACTATCTTTGATGCACCAAAGTGTCCTGCGTATACAAATGAATGACATTGCTCCAGTATTCGAGCTACTTCATTCTCTGGAACAAATCATCGAATAATATGATATGCCCTTCACTTGTAGAGAACGAGATCCTCCCAAAAATAATATTTCTTTGTTGGCAAAGAATTTCTTTCTTTGATGACTTGAATAATTTGGTGGAGTAATAGACTTGGCCAAAAAGTTTACTATATCAGCATACCAAGACGCCTCTTCCACACTAAACATCTGCTCATTGGGAAAAATCTCATTTATTTCTATGGACTCCTTAGTTCTCTAGGCTCAAGTCATGATAAGCGATCGGCTACCACATCTTCACTTTCCTTCTTGTCCCTAATCTCCAAATCAAACTCTTGCAAAAGTAATACCCAACGGATGAGTCTCGGCTTTGCACCCTTCATTGTCGTCAAATACTTTAGGGCAGCATGATCGGTGTAGACTACGACTTTTGATCCCACAAGATATGATTGGGATTTATCAAAGGTATAGACCACAGCTAAAAGCTCATTCTCAGTGTTGGCATAGTTGTGCTGTGTGTTGTTCAAGGTTTTACTTACATAGTAGATCGCGTAAAATATTTTGTTCTTACGCTGCCCTAATACATCCTCCACAGTAAAATCATTGGCATTACACATTAGTTCGGATTGCAAACTCCAATATGGTACAATGATCATTGGTGCTGAGGTCAGCTTTTCTTTTATAGTGTTGAAAGCCGAAGGACATTCTTCAGAGAAATCAAAAGTGGCATCCTTAACTAGCAGGTTGCACATGGGCCTTGTGATCTTTGAAAAATCTTTAATGAATTGACGATAAAACACAACATGCCCAAGAAAACTGTAAACACCTTTAATTGATGTAGGAGGTGATAAATTCTCGATAACCTGAATTTTTTCTTTGTCCACCTCAATCCCATTTGTAGAATTCTGATGTCCCAACATAATACCCTCCAGTACCATGAAGTAACATTTTTCCTACTTCAATACCAAGTTTGTCTCCTTGTATCGATGTACTAACAAGCTCAAGTGCTCCAGACATTCATTAAAAGAAGATCCAAACACCGAGAAGTTATCCATGAAGACTTCTATAAACTTCTCAACCATGTTAGAGAAGATCGCCATCATATAACGCTGAAAGGTGGTGGGAGCATTGCACAAACCGAATGACATCCTACGATATGCAAAAGTACCATAGGGACATGTGAAGGTGGTCTTCTCCTGATCATCTGGCGCTACTGAGATCTGATTATATCCAGAGTATCCGTCAAGAAAATAGTAATGAGAATGCCAGATCAATCTTTCTAACATCTGATCGATAAATGGAAGGAAAAAGTGATCCTTTCGAGTAGCAATGCAAACTCTCTATCATGTAATAGACCTGGCGGGAATGAATTCATTCTTTTCATTCTGCACCTCTAGAATATCACCCTTCTTCGGCACAACCTGAAATGGGTTGATCCATGTACTGTCTGATATTGGGTAGATAATACCTGCATTCAGAAGTTTCAATACCTCTGCTCTGACTACCTCTTTCATGTTTGGATATAATCTCAATTGACCGTCTACACTTGGTCAAAAACTCTCCTCCGTGAGAATCTTATGCATGCACATGAGTTTCAGTAGTCGATACTTGGCCGAAAATCTTCTTCTATGAGAATCTTATTTATGTACAATAAAGGGCTAATTTCTTTAATATCTGCAATAGACCATCCAATAGATGTCTTATTAGCTCTTAGTACCCGAAGTAGTAGTTTTTTCTCTACCTTGCTGACTCAATTCAAAGTGTAGAGGAATTCCCTAAAAAAGCATATCGGTGCTAAATAGATGGTGGATTGGTCTCTTGAAACCTTGCACATGCCTCATATGCATCATACAGGTTATGTAGCAAAAATGTTTCTTGCACCACCTTCAATTACATCTATCTGACTCAGTAGAAAATTTCATAGCTTTGAAGACATTGAAAGAAATGTGCTCCTCACCAAGCCTCAAAATCAGTTGACTCTTTGAACATCAATAAGAACTCTTCTTGTAGCTAAGAATGGTCGACCCAATATGAGTAGAACATTATTGTCTTCCTCCATGTCAAGAATGAAAAAATCATCTGGGAAGATGAATTTTCCACTTTAATCAGTACGTCTTTGATGATCCGTCTTTGATGATCCATCTTGGATGAGTAAGGGATCGATCAGCTAGTTGAAGAGTTACCGTAATTGCTTTAGCCTCTCCCAATTTGAGTTTCC
This sequence comes from Fraxinus floribunda, assembly GCA_903798395.1. Lineage (NCBI taxonomy): Eukaryota > Viridiplantae > Streptophyta > Magnoliopsida > Lamiales > Oleaceae > Fraxinus > Fraxinus floribunda. The sequence goes on along the minus strand of CAIGRS010150757.1, from coordinate 1,476 downwards.
TAAAAATAGAAATTAGCATTAAATTAATGCTTGCACCTAAATCGCATAAAACTTTATCAAAATAACAATCTCCAATGGTGCAGAGTACAATAAAACTCCCCCCGTCTTTTAACTTTAGAAATAGCTTTTTCTGAATTCTGGCGATACATTCATAGTCAAAACCACTGTTTCATGTTACTCTAGCTTGCGTTTATTGGATAGGATGTCCTTAAAAAACTTGACGTAGCTAGGCATTTGAAAGATTGCATCAGCAAACAGAATGTTGATGTGGAGTTTCTTGAAGACTTCGAGAAAATTTGTGCACAATTGATCCAATTTGTGCATTTTCAACCTCTGTGAAAATGGAACATGAGGCTCGTAAGGATTGATAAGTGCATTTCCCTAACCTATTGTGTATCTGAGCTCTCTTTAGCATATGCTTCTGTTGTCTATTATAGTCTGTTCCACATGCTTCTCATCTAAAGAAGGTAATGTTTCCTTACTTGCAATCGGCCTCTTACCATGTATTTTCGGTAATTGCACCCCGCTTCTGGTTCTTTGACGTGTTCCTTGGGGTTGATTTCTAGGGCTGGACAAAACTCCTAAACCAAATCGGACCGAATCGAACCAGAATCGAATTGAACCGAATCGAGCGGTTCTTCTTAGGTTAAATACCGAACGAGTATCTGAATCGAGAACCGACATGTTTGGTTCGATTATCGGTTCTAGACCAAGAACCGAATAAGATTTTAATTTTTTATCTAAAATAAGTCAAATTATTTTCTTTTATTTTTAAATAAATTGCTAACTATTTAATTTAGTCCAAACCCAAAATATGATTTTACTATTTCTAATTTTCCGCAAGCCCAATTTAATCAAATTGACCTAAGTTTTACTCAAATATCTTATTTTACCATAGTGTCATTTCTACCATTCTATTATTGTGAACTAGTCATTTTCATGTTCCTGTGATTTTAACAGTTAAATCTATGAAAAACTCAACAAAGAGAGGTGTAAAAGATATCACAAGATTAGACTACATTATTTTATAAGAGTTAAGATTGAATGTCATAGTCAAATTAATGTAGCGTTGTTATAATATAAAAAAATTAATTATTGTATGGAATCCCGGAACTGAATAGAACCGAATCGAATGAAACTGATTCCGAACGATTCTATAATTAAATTTAGACCCTACAGTTCCATTTACCAAATACCCAAAAATTCGAGTTTTAGTTCAGTTCTAAAGAGAACCGAACCAAACCAGACCATACCCTCCAATGATTTCTGTATTGTCGAGTAATGAAGTTGGTGCTCTGCTAGTCATAGAAAGTGCCATATGCCCACTTGAGTATCTAGGTTTTTAATAGCAGCATTCTGATTTTGGAGAGTTGTTTCAGTCTTCCTCATGAACTGATTATAGCTTCTATGTATTGATTTGTTTTTTCATAAATTTCTTGAACATTTCTTCGAACTAAAACTTCTTCTCATGCTACT
>CAIGRS010150748.1:0-17339 GCA_903798395.1 Fraxinus floribunda | reverse complement strand
TTTAATTCTTGCTGGTTTTAAGGTTATGATGTATTCCTGTAAGTTCAGAATCATTTACAAGCATTTGTACATATACGGTGAGTTGAAAGCGTATACAGTAAGTTAGTGGTAAATCTAATATGCATCACGCATATACAGTAAGTTCGTATTTTATCAATTTTTCTACCATTTTTACTTTCTCCTGGTGCTTTTCTTCCGTGAATTTTGGATTGATCCTAAGTTGAGGGGCAGCCTCATAAAAGTCCCAACACTGTCGAAGTGAAAAACTGAACAGGATAAAACTTATCCTTATTCGGTATAATATGATGCATCAAATGCACCCAAAAACCATTACAAACGCTCACACCCTAAGTTTTTTGTCATCATCGTATCCTTCCAATTAAGTTGAATACATCTAAATTCTTAAACCAATTACCAAAAACTCTAAAATATACTTGTGATTTCACTACTGTACCTTCACAAATAATTAAGCAATGCAAATAATATTTTCATTTTCTGAGTAATTCTTATTTTCAAATTATAGCACCAATAAATTGGAAACTTACTTGTATATAAACACAAATTTTCAAGTCTTAAATGATAAAGTTTCTGCCTCTCTTTTATTGGCCTTGCCAGAACTTACACATCCAAAAAACAATATCATGGAATACAAGTACATTATTGTACAAATAATTTAAAACAGATTACAATAACAATACCTTAATTCTTTAATTATCATTTTTGAAGAATGAGTTTCTACGGTAGCAGGCAATTGACAGCAGGTCTTGTATGGCTAGATTTTCCATGAGCATTGACACAGTTTGCAGAAACTTTCTTCCCTGGAGTTGATGATGTAATATAAACCCTATCTAGTTTAATGTTGGTGCACCCAATGCTTTGGCTGCAGCTTAGATCTATCACCTGCTCATCCAGTGATGTCCCGGTAATCGCAGTGTACGATATGTCGCTTATAGCAACTGCCGACGTCTACATTCAAAAACATACGCATATTATACATATTTGTATAGATATTGTTAAGGGTAAATCCTCATTTAATCAAAACGTAACGACTAGAGTTTATTCTAGAAGTTTTAATATGGTATTCAAGCTTAAGATGTTCAAATGAGCCATTCGGTCCATGTAGGTACTCAAACAAGGTATCGAATTTCAAAATCAGTATTTTCAAACAAGTGACCATTTTACGGTACTTAATAGGTAAGATTACATGGTACTCCTATTTCAGATTGCTTTCCAAGTCTCAATAGATGTGTTGCCAAAAAAATATTCACGTAAGCATAGTAGATGTTTGTAATTTTCAGAGAGAAATGAGGACTTTCGATTTAGTTTTACTTACAAAGTTTTGGCAATTAACCCTAGTGGGGCAGTAATATTGATCGATTTGAACAGGGTGATGAACATCCACAAACTTGATTCCTTCAAAAGAGATTTTTCTTGCATATCCTTTTCCTCCCTGTGAAACAANAGAGATTTTTCTTGCATATCCTTTTCCTCCCTGTGAAACAAACGAAAGTGTCCATTAATCAGAATGCATACTTATCTACAAGAAAATGGGTTAAAATCAAGATTATAATAATTATTTAATTTGAGTAATCTTGAATTTATACCTGCCAAGTCTTGAGCCTTACTCCAGTCAATGTATTTTTCAATGTACAATTCCTCACACGTACGTTTTCTACAATGTCGTAACCTCCGTGTCCTAAGGCTCCAATGCTACATTATTTTTAATTAGTTGTCAATAATCAATAATAAAGTCATCATTTGTAGAAATCGAATAAATATTTCAATTATTAAGGTGTAGCGGTAAAAAAACTATCAAAGGAAACTATTAACGAATAAAATCACACACGAATAAGGTTGAAAATATGGATCAATTTATAAGGGTTTAAACTACTCCCTTTTAACAATGTTGACTTTTAAAGATAGAACCCCAAGTTTTAACATGGTATTAGAGTCTGGTGACCCCGTTTTCCGTGATGGTTACATGAAGCCTCTAGGGCAGGAGCCTTCCAAGAGGGGAAAGACCTCATGCGACTCAACGACTGCCTCATCCGTAGCTCCTCGCACTAAGCTCACCTTGTCCAAGCGGTAAGAGGAACTAGCCCCGAAAGTTGTGGCATTGTTTCCTCCAGAGATTTAAACAACAATTGCCGCATTTCAAAAGTTTTGGATGGAGAAGTGGCAGACAATCGTAGAGACAAGTGTTGGACATGTTTGCCACCATGGTGAGCCAGGCTAGGAAGGCTTTTGGGATTTCCATAGAGGCTAAATTCCTCTTTAAAAACCTTCGGAAAAAGAATAAGGAGTTTCTTAATAAGGCATCCAAGGCAAAGGAGAAGGCCAAGAAGGTCGAGTTTGAGGATGAGATCGCCAAAAATAGTAAGCTGGGGAGACCACGAAACTCACTTCTGCCTTAGCAAAAATTGAAAGATTGAAGAAAGAGTTCCACCTATCTCAAAGTGAGGTGGCTTATCTTACAAAGTGGGTGAAAACCTATGACGCCCACCAAAAAATAACAAAAGAGGCCTTAGAAAGGTCAAATAAGGAGAATGATGCCTTAAAGTAGCAAGTGGAGGAGCTTGGCTTCAAAGTCTCTAGCTTGATTGAAGAGATAGATTTAGCGAAGGGGGAAGCCCAATCTACTGGGGGTGATGTTGTAAAGTGGTACATCGCCATTGTCATCTGACTCATGAGTATGAACGCTTCGCTAAGTACTGGAGGAGGTACGCATACGCCTAGGTTATGGAGTGGATTAAGGTGCACAGGGCAGAGTTCTTAGAGGAAACAGAGCCTCAAACTTCGATGGATAACAACCATATAATTGAGTTAGGTGATTATGAGGTTGAGGAGGACAACGTGACTTCTGAAGCAGTTAGCTCCAAAGCTATTGGTCTTTTCTCTGGCACCAACCCCCCTCCCCTCCTACTTAGATTAGGCATTTGTAACTTCTTTTATATTTCTCCATGTAAATGGCTTTGGCTCAATATGTGATAAGCTTTTTTAATGAAATGAATTTTCCCTTCATTATACTTGTGTCAATCTTCTGAATGTTTACTACAGTTTTGCTTATGTTACTGCTTTGTGATGTGCTTCAGCCACATTAAGACTTGTTTAAAAATTTGTACAAGTGTTAGAAGGTCATATGCCTTTTAATTTACTTTTTTTCCTTAGCAAGGTGTTGAATGGTTCGTCCATGCTTAGGCTTCCTCCATGACTTTTATCGGTGGGGGCATGTGTTGTCCACTTTGATGAGTAAGGAGGTGGTCGCTTTTGGGATTCATCTCTTCGTTGAACTGTCCACATTGTCCTGCGTTGTGGGAGACTTTTTCTTTCAAGAATCTTAACAAAGACACTTTCATTGAATTAAGAGAACTGTACAAACTGAGTATTTACACTTCTATGGTAATAGCTCCTTACGTGTTTTGCATTCTAGGGATAAGGTTGTGCCTTTCCATCCAACTTTCCAATCCTATAGGTTCTTGATCTTACCTCTTCTTTGATGCGGTAGGGACCCTCTCAATTGGGGCTAAGAGTAACCACTTCTGGTTCTTTAGAAGATAGGAATACTCTTAGTAATACAAGGTCTTTCAGACAAAAAGACCTTTTCTTAACCTTAGAATTGTAGTATCGGGTAATCTTTCCTTGGTAGGTAGATAACTTGACTTACAAATTATTCCTCATTTCGTCAAGGAATTAAAGTTCGAACCTCATCAACTCATCATTAGATATTTCATTGAATTGTAATCGACGAGGAGAAAGCAGATCTACTTTAACTAAGCTCATAGGCTCTGCTCTATAAGCCATAGAAAAAGAAGTTTCTCCGATAGTTGTCTTCCTAGTCGTTTGTGTAGCCCATAGAACCTGGGATAACTCATCCATTCAAACCCCTTTGGAAGTATCCAACTTTCTTTTAAGGGTATACTTGATGGTTTTATTGACTGATTCCACTTGTCCATTAGCTTGAGGATGATGGGGTGAAAAAATCTTTTTTGATTCTTAGCCTCTGTTTGGTGCACATTTTGGGAGTAAGAATGTATTTTTAATGTTGATGTGATGGAGAATATGTGGTTGAAAAAGAAGAAAAAGTTATTGATGTGATGAAAATATTATTTTATTGAAGAATGTGTAGTTGAAAATGAGTAGNCCCCAATGCAGTTGCAATGTAAATAAACAGACTGTTCTTTGACTTTACTGTTTAAAATAGATTCCAAATTTTATTTTGCAAGTTTGGTTCAAAAAGAAAGAAAAGTTATTGATGTGATGAAAAATATGTGGTTAAAAATGAGTAAAAAAATGAAAATGAAAAAAATAATGTAGCTCAAACAGGGGCTTAGTTTCTTACATAAGTCACTGGCCTTTTGTTATCAAATTGACACCTATTATCTAAGACAATTGAATGGGAAATTCTGAATCGACATATAAGTGGTAAGTAAACATCTTGTTAACAAGTATCTGATAAGTGGCCCCGACGTTTTTCAACTCACAGGGCATCACCTTATAGTAATAGAGACCTCTGTCCCTTACGAAGGATGTATGCTCTTCATCCGCTAGGCTCATTGGGATCTGATTATGGACTGAATAGGCGTCCTTGAAATTCAATAGTTCATGTCCAACAGTAGAATCAACCGGTTGATCTATTTGTGGGAGTGGAAAGCTGTTCTTTGAGCAAGTTTGGTTAAAATTGGAAAAATCTATGCATACCCTCCATTTACCATTATACTTTTTAACCAGGACACAGTTAGATATCCATTTCAGATAGATTGATTCTCATATGAAATGATTCTCATTCAACTTCTTCACCTCATCCTTTAGGACCTCATACAATTCTAGGTTGAGAGCCCTCATTTTTTGTCGATGAGGGGTAGCTTTAGGATCAATCTTCAAGTGGTGACAATTAACATTTGGGTCAATGTCAACCATGTCCTCATGTTTCCACGCAAAGATATCTACATTTTCACGTAAGGAGCATTTTAGTTTTTCTTTAGACTCCGTTATTAGGTCTTTTCCTACCTGCAAGAATTTGGAAGGGTTCTGGGGATCCACTTTAAAATCCTCAAGTTCTTCCACTAGGGCTGTTTGAGGTTCGCAATTGATGATGCGAGGATCCAATTCATCAAATTTAGCCACTTCTTCAGCAGCTCTCCCTTTTTCATGGGCTATTACCATTTCAAAGATAGACTCTTATCCAGAGGTGTCTACCATTTTGACGTCTTTACCTTGTTCAGGATTTTGTTCTTGTTCAGGGACGTCATTCATGTTAATATCTATCAAAATTACATTAACATTCTTAGGTTTGGCCTTCCTGAAGGAGTTCAAATAGCATTCTCTTGCGCTCATTCGATCACCTCTAACAGTTGCGATGGTATTCTCCGTAGGGATCTTCATGCACAAGTGATAAATGGACTTAATAGCTCATAATTCCTTTAGTGTTGGCCTTCTAGCACTCCATGGTAAGTAAAGTGGTTGTCCTCCATAAAAAACTCTATAAAATGATGAGCAGTCAATGGTGTCATTCTATCTCCACTACTAGGGTGATTTTTCTCATAGGGATGATGCTATCATCGGTAAAGCCATACAAGGGAAAAATTATAAGGGTAAGCTTGTGATCAACTTCTATTTTGTCAAAGGTTGTCCAAATATGATATTAACCGAACTTTCATTGTCCATCAGCATTCTTTTAAGGTCATTTCGAGTCACAATGGCCCTTACTACCAAGGCATCATATGTGGATATTGTAGGCCAACTGCATCATCTTGTATGAAAGTAATGAGCCGAACTCCTCTTTTTATTGAGGGTCGGCTATTGTTAACTATGAAGCTTGCCATTAGAGGATCTTTAACTTCTCTTGCATAGTTTGGGCATTCCTGGTTTTTTTCCTAACGCATATACCTCCAAATATTATGTCAATCTCTCGAATAGGTTCTTGATTAGTGTTAGCTAGGGGGCTTAACCTTTGTCTTTGATCTTCCCTGGGCCTTTCCCCATCATTTACTCGCCTTCAAGGATCATCAGTTTGAGTGGGACTTCTGGTATCGACTCTCCTAGGATGTTGATCTTGCCTAGGAGGTGTGTCTCATAGGCTTTTTCTCCTTTGATTACTAGGTTGTAGATGCAAGGCAATCCCTATAATCATATGTATTATGGCTATAGGAGTGATGCTATGTGCAATAGAGGGGTATCTGATCCCTATCCCTAGGTTCAGAACTTCTTCTTCTACCCATTTCCCTTTGGGAAACTGTGGGCTAGTCTTTCCTTGGTGTGCCTTGACGGTAGGGTTGACTTCGTCATAAGCCAAAGCTTTTACTTTCAATGTTGTTGCAGCCGGGCTTATCCTGGGTTGAGCATGGTGGACTGTCCAACCTGGTGTTTCCATCAAATGGAAGGTGAGACCTCTATCTCATTACCTTTGAGAAGGTGATAGTTCTCGATTGACCCTATTGCGATGATCTTTCAATTCTTCATTAATGATCTCGCATCTTATCATTTCCAGTAAGGGGTCATAACTGATGGGATCTTTATTTTGCAAGTCTTTCCAAAAGAGAATTCATATCCAATCCTCACCTTAGGGCTGATATGGCCTTCCTATCTGTGACTTGCACATAATATGTCATCTAATCAGTGAAACGAGATAAAAAGCTCTTCAGTGACTTTCCCTATTGCTACCTCATGTCTTGAAGGTGTTGTATCGATCATTCGCCTTCCTTTCTAGTCGCGAAGCGCTTAAGGAAAGCTTTCTTAAAATCTGGCCAACTTCTAATACTTCTCTCTGAAAGTCTAGTATACCACACTTCAGCTTCCCCCACTTAGGGTTAAGTAGAAGGCTCTACATTTCACAACAGGAGTTGAACCCCTTAGGCTCATATAAGTTTTAATGCTGTTGAGTTTCCTTACATGATCACCTCTTCGATCATACTTGGAAATTTTTCAAAGCACTAAGTGGCTTGGGGCGGGAGCATCCCTAATCTCTTGGGAGAATAGCAAGTTGTCATCATTGTCATTGAGGTCGGAAGACCTTTGTGGTTCATCATAGTCTTCATCTTCTCTAACTTACAGTCCCCGAGGTGGTTGGGAGGTTCTGCTTGATTCGTGTCCTGTTCAGCCCTCCTCTAACACCTATTCCTAGATGGAGGATTTGGAGGTAGGTTTCCATAAATAGGTTCGTTCTGTCTTTCAAATTGAGGTAGTCACTAATACCTATTTCCAGGCCTTTTGGGGCTTAACCTGTCGAAGACACTTATGGATCTCTATGGCATGTCCTCCTGCTTGTAATTTAGAGGAAAGTTGAATGAAACCTCAATGGGTTGTTCAGTGGCATAATTGATGGATGTATCGACCTTAACTTCCCTTTCTTGAGGGGCCTTCTTCTAGTGTAATGTTGTAATCAGCCATTTGACTTTGAACATCCTCTTTAGCATGATGGCAATTCCCCTATAGAGGGGGTCATGAAAGAAAACATTTCCTTGAGTTACGTACGGTGGATTTGATATCATCACTGGCTCTACATATTGTTTAACAACTCGTGCATGACAATATTTTGCTGGGTAATGTCTTTCATGTTTGCAATTATTGTGGCCACTTCTTGGTGAGTCTAGAAGCTATTCTAGACCTATCTCTTGATCCACCTCACGCAATGCTACTGGTGAAACTGATGGCAAGTTGCTGGAAAAGCATGTAAAGGTTCCCCTTCTTCAGAGTGCTCCCTAGCTCATTGAGATGTCGACTCTTCAAACTCATGGTAGTGTTATCTCCAATAACTTGTCTCTTTGACACTGAATGATATTCCTTTCTTCAAGGAATATACTGGACTCCTAAAAAACAATTCCTGTTGAAATATTTAGTGGTTCTTTTCTCAGAAGCACCTCATTTTTTTCAAAGGCAAGAAATGTATATTTTTTCGAAGGCAGGAAATGTATATTCCTACCGACTTTTTCCACAGGATTTTCGTGGTTTGAATGTGTGACTTTTCCCATATATGACGCTAATCTATTGACCTCATTTTCCATGATGATTACCGAACAACAGATGCCCGACCCACTTGCGTCGTAAGCAAATTCCAACACATTTTGATCGGAGATCTAGAAGGAGAAGGGTGATATATATGGACGTGGGAGATGCTTTAGGATGCAAGATAAAAGTATTCAAGTACCGGCAATATGATCAAACATGATTGCAAACAAACAAACAATCATAAACAACTTCACCAAAGAAAAAACAAACTTAAGTAGATAAATATGAAATAAACAAGAAAGAAAGTTGAATATGTTTTTTTGAGTCTAAGGAGTTGCATTCCTCCTTAGCAAAATGCAAGAGTTGCTTATTTATAGAGTTATAACTGACGTGGTAGTCGTTGGACTAGAACCACGTTGCCTCATAGGACTCCGTCTGCTATACATTTAATATATTGACAACGGGTCAGCGGCCCTACTCACTCCCTAGGTTGACAATTTGATATTCATTAAAATAAACGTTAGATCAATTATTCCTAAATATTGCTTGTAGATACTTTAAAGGATAGTAAGTGCTTAAGCCTAAAAGAGAGCTTCGAATGGAGAGGGTACTTCGGCCAAAGAGAGTTTCAGATAGAGACAGTGCTTCGATTGCATAAGAGTCTTAGAACAATGGATATCAGCTTCTTTTTTGACTTCTTTATCCTGACCAATTGGGTCTTTGTCGACTTTGTCAGATCGACTCAATGACTCTACGTGGACTACAGCATGGCCCCCACTAAGAGCCTTGGTGGCGAGACGTAACAGAGCTTATTAAACTACACCAAGCAATTCAACCCAATCAAGACTCAAAAAAAAAAAAAAAATTTAGTACACGAATTTCAATATTAATCTGCTCAAATGAGCTACCATCTTGCATGTGCATATTGAGGGATAAAATTTTATATCGAATAAAGATGAAACATGGACTTATTTATAAGGATTTGAGCTACTCATTTAGTAAGATTAACCTTTTAAGATGGAACTCGAAGTCTTAATATAACCAACCTGATACCATGTCCAGGTGCACATGTTATTCCTGAAATATTAATGTTGGAAGATCCAGCACTAATGGCTATGCAGTCATCACCTGTATTGAATTTAGTTTAGGAAAAGCCAAAAGAAAAAGAAAAAAGAGAAATTGAATGCCTATAAATTTGTTAAGAAATTTGGTAAGAAAAATAGATTCAATACCAGTTCCAATGAAAGAATTTCGGATTTGAACATTTGTTGAGCTAGAAATGTCTATGCCATCAGTATTAGGGCTCGTGCCAGGTGCGATTACGCGGAGATTAGAGACTGAAGCACCATTAGTTGCAGTAATTAAGATATGGACTGCTGGGCTATTTATATGTGTCAAACCACTCAGTCTAAGACCATGGCATCTCCTGAATGTAATTGCCTGGCCATCACCAAGCAAAGTACAAAATTATTATTCGAGTAGAAAATTAAGCAATTTTTATTTTATTTTTTTATGAGTTTCCACTTATATAGAAGAAAAATAATTGCGTAATTTTTTTTAAAAAAAAACTGAATGTCGTCTCGTACGAAGAAATGTTGGATTATAAATATAAATACTCACAGTTGGTCCCTTGCATTGTCCACCCTACATATTCGAAAATCTTGGAGTTAAAACATTTTGTTTTAAAGTACAATTAAAATCAACATTTTAGATATTCATTAAAATTTGACTTACATTAACTGGGTTGTGCAAGCAAGGTTGTGGCCACCAAGATGAACCTTGGCCATTAATGGTCCCTTTCCCTGATACAATTAGCCCATTGATATTTGCAAAAACGAGCCATGTATGTAGTTGATTCCCTGCCCATTCTGTTTTCTTCGGTGCAACAATCATTCCTGACACCTGAAATATATAAAAAGTTCTACTTTCATGATCTGGTCGATCCTCACTATAAACGGCATAGACTGCTATCTAAGATCTTGCATATATAGGTAATCAGCTCAATATGATAGTGTTTATTAATTCTTAGTCGTTGCATGTAGTTTTGCTTTTAATTATCTATAAAAAGTCCATAAAGTTAGCCTAAGACCCTCGAAATCTCAAAATTCGCTCTACTACTGTAATTTAATTTATAGTGTGAGTTAAGTTCTTCTAGATGGTAACTGAGCAAGACGGACTCTTTCTTAGTGCATGTTTGGCTAAGTTTAAAAAGTTGACTTATAAGTAAAATAAGTTTTGAAATAATTTTTTTTTAACAAGTCCAAAAAAAACCTACTTTTTAAATTTCTAAGTGAAAATGGGTATTTTATGTCTAAATATATTTGGAAACAATAATTTACATAAAAAGTAAGTTTAACTTTGTTCAACCAATCTAAAGTATATTTAACTAAAATGTAATCTTCAATATGTCTCTTCATGGGTAGGCAGGAACCTTTTTTTTTAAACATTGGTCTAAGTTAAAATAAATAGAAGATTGAATTAATCCTATGGTCAAAATAACAAAAATTTCTTAGTAAAAATAACATAAATCACTATATGTTAATTAATTAAAAATTAATTAAGTATATGAATACACAGATTATCAGTATTTTTTTCCTTTTTTTTTCTTACAAATTGAACACATTACATGGTCCGTTTTATAAATAACAAAAGAAGAAAACAGTACCAGGAGGGAAGTTAGCTCTGACCACCGAAAAAAAGGAAAAAAAAAAAAATAATAAAAAAAATCATGTTGGAAAATGTAAGGTAAAATGTAAAAGTAAGAGATTACCATAATATATATCCGAGAGGACTTGCATGGACCGTTAAATGTCAAGGGCTTCAGCATAAAAGTCTTCTTTGGGGGTATATAAAGTATAGGATTTGTCGATGTAGCCTGGCAGACGGCTTTCCATGCCTTCACAAAAGCCTGGAAAATACACATACAGGACAAATAGATTATTCACTCAAATTCTCGAAAAACAAATTACTTTTATCATATATTTTTAATAAATATCTCAAATTTTAAGTGATGTTCTAAGCCTCAATTCGAGAAGCATTATTAGAAACTATTTAGGAATTTTTAAAGAGAAATAGTAGTGCGAACCCCGAATATATGGATAATAATGAGTAGTAATTTTGAATGTGCGATTGAAATTAAATTTTAGCTTTGACTGGATAGTAGAAAGTCTAAAATTATTTCCCAAACATAAGCTAAAATGTATATGTTGATTTTACGGTAGTTGAAATACTCATTTTTTGAACTTCTTAATATTTGGCTGATATGGACTGAGCACGTTTGATTTTGCATCTTTTGTAGAAGAAGTCAACGTATGTTTTGTATCATTACTCTCGACACTTGGTACAAAAAGATGCCAATTTAAGCTCTTCTTTTTCACTTTTAAGATAAGCCAAACATGCTTAACATAACTCGCTTTGTGGATTGAGAAAACCATTCCATTGAGTACTTGTTTTTTATGTTTGTTCAAGTGTAGTAGTCCGTGGATAAAAGGAAAGAAAAATATGTAAAAGTAGGAATTTACTTGGGAGTCATCAGCTCTTCCATTTCCAACAGCCCCATAACTCAACACATTGAAACTAGTTGTAGCTCCCAACACAGATGTGGCCATGCATAATACCAACAATAGGGTTAAACGTTCCTGCAAATTTTTTTTTTACGTCAAAAATAATTCAGATAACCATGAATTTCGCACGATATAAAATTTGGAATACAAATCGACCCAATTCAAATCAACCGGGGCTAGCGCAAGGACGCAAGTTTATAGGACACTTATTTGAGTGGATTTTCTTAGTGGAGACGAATTAGCAAGTACCACAACTTACATCATTTAAGAAAGCCGCGATATCACATACAATTGCAAATGGTCTAACAGTACGTGTACATAAATGTAGTTATATGAATTTTTTTATGTATTAAACGATAAATCTTACATCGACTATAGAAAAAAATAATAATAATAAGCAATCAATATATAAGGGTTAGCACGCACTACTGCATTTTTCAAAATTAATATTTAAGGTGGAACTCTAAGACCCGGTATAATTTTAGAGCCTATAAACGAGCCATTAAATTTAGAATTGGTACAAACGAGTCACCATCTTAAATGAACATATTAAACCCAATAGTATCTATATATATTACATGTATGAGACAGGGAACTCACCATTGTATCAGAGACCATGAGCATGAAAAACAATTAATTCCCCTATGATCATGTTCTCTTCGAACTTCCATATTTATATATAAAACTATAGTGAGAGAACTTCATTATGTTTAAATTTATTCAAATTGAAGTAATAATTAGCGTGCTCTTGACATTGCGTAATTAACTTGTTAATTGAGCCCATTTTTTTGTGCTGGATCTTGTCGTTTAATGCAATTTAAAAGATTGCCTAACGTGCTCAATTTCTTCTTACTTTTTGTTTTGAGTTTCTTAAGGAACAACTATTTATATAAAATATTTAGTACGTTGAACTAAACAGACATAATAACATTAAAGAAGAGGGAGGCACGATATGTTTGTTTCATCTACCAAACATGCCCTAATATGTATACATTCTTTAATAAATATATTTAATGTGAAAATAAGATTTCTCTTAATATGTTTGATCAACACTTCAATTGAGTCCTGAAATCTTGCCTACATAGAGATGGATTTAATGGGACCCCCCCCCCCCCCCCCCTCCCCCCAACACACACACACAAAAAGAAAAAGAAAGAAAAGCCTCTTCATCGAAAGCTTGAATTTATATACACAATATTCTAAACGTAACTTAAGTTCTAGAGGAAACTTCAACCTCAATTATTGCAGTTATCGAAATATTAGTTGTTGAAAACAGAAGATTAAGCACGTTATTAGGGTCTAAGGCTTCGCTTCTTCCTTGTCTAATGTTATGGTCTAAAATACTTGCAAATAAAAAAGACAAAAATCAGTTGACTAGCAAAAATATATTATTATTGTATTTTTTTTAGATTGTTTGTTGTTTACTGTAGTCAAAGACGAAATGGGAGAGCAACCGAGACCCGAGCGATCTAACCTGTCAAAAAGTTGGATCGAAATTAGTCTAACTTGCCTCGGACCGTCCAACCCAGCGACCCATGAGAACCACATAGTCGACNAAAGTTTAAATGGCTAGAGGGATAATTAAATTATTTATAGTTTCTTTTCGGCTTCTAGTAAATATAGCAATGGACCAAATAGAGTAATGAAAAAGATTCACGTAGCCAACATTGAATTTATTGGTAACAGACGCTTGTAGCTTGTTTGGCTAAGCTTAAAAGTTTAAACTAAATAAGAAAATAAGTAAATCTTAAAATAACATTTTTGTATTGGTAAAAGTTGTGAATAAAGTTACTAATTTTGACAAGAATCACTTTAAGCCTCTGTTTGATACACATTAAAATTTTTATTATCATTCTTCTACTCATTTTCAATCACACAATTTTCAATAAAATAATATTTTTCATCACATCAAAACTAAAGTATTGACAAGTTTGTGGTTAGTCTGGCCTAGAGTCTTAAGATCATTCATATTAGACTTTTACTATACTTCTAGATGTGTTAATTTGGGACTTGAGCTGGACCTATGGTTGGTTTAGGTCCGTCCACTCATTTTGAAGTCCCTATTATTAGTGTGTGCCCAGCCCCTGCCCCCAAGCCCATTTAATCTTTAGTGTAAATTTTTTTTTTTTTTTTTTTTAAGTCCCTCCTCTGAATAATGTGGAAACATTATATTCGCGTTCAACTGTTCAAGGCGCAGGATGCAAACTCAACTTGTACAGTAAAGCATGCTCTTTTCTTCATGACTACGCTAGTAAATGACGTATACCTAATCAAAATCTACTTCAGTGTACTTCAAGTTATAGTTTTTTTTAATCTCTATGCATGTGACATTACATTCTGTAATTCAACAATTTCAATGGGATAGAAGAAAATATCGAAATATGTTTTGTACGCCCAGTGACCCTCCAATATTTCCCCGGGGAGGAGAAACGTCCGTTGGGGATAATGTTGTTTGATTTATATTATAATTTTTAAAAATAATGATAATGCTAGAAATGAACCCTTATGTGACAACGGCCTTTTTATTTTAATTTTTTTGGCATGCAACGATTTATCTTTTTAAATTAGAGGCGAGATATTAAGTTTCTAAGACTTTATGTTTATACCCACATATACATAATAGACTCCTTCATATTTTCAAAACATAAGATATAGAGCATATTCAAAACACTCTTTATTTATAAAGAATGTCATATACATTATGCAGAGCATCTTTAAATATAGAAAGTTGATTTTTTTATGTACTTCAACAATGTTCTCTATTTTGGTTCTTCATTCAAGAAATATTTTATGCATTATATAGAGCATCTTTAAATATTGAGAGTAAATCTTTTTATGCACTCTAACAATGTTCTCTATTTTGCCTCTTCATCTTGTCTTTCTCAAGATATATTTTTTATTTCTCCTCATATTTTACTTAGTATAATTTTTTATGCCCCTGTTTGAGCAACATTATTTTTCTCATTATCATTATTTTACTTATTTTCAACCATATATTCTTCAATAAAACAATATTTTCTATCACATCAATAACTTTTTCTTTATTTTCAACCACATATTCTCAATCCCATCAACAGTAAAAATGTATTCTTACTCTCAAAATGAGCACTAAACAAGCTCACAATGGCTAATTAATTTAAATGTGGTTTGAAATAATTAGAGTATTCAAATGTGTGACTTATTAAATGCAATAATCGTACATTAAGAATAGAAAGTGTGTTGAGGGGCATCCTGCAAATCGTCACCTGTCTTTGATGGTACACATTATAACTGTTGGAAAGCTAAAATGATGATTTATGTTCCATCAATAGATTATAATAATTGGAAACTTATTGAATTTGGTACGTATGTGCCTACAAAAATTATTAAATTTGATAGAAGACCGGATCAAACCATTTCAAAACCTAGAGACAAGTATGATGAAGAGGACAAAAGAAAATTATCTTTAAATACCCAATCCAAAATATATTTTATTGTGCTTTAGATAAAAATGAATTTAATCGTATTAGCACATGTGATTCCGCATTTGGCATGCCTTAAAAGTTTCTCTCTTGGGCACTATCAAAGTAAAAGAAACCAAGATAAATATTATGTTTAAGTAATTTCAAAATTTCTTTATGAAACAAAATGAACATATTATTAATATAATTACTCGTTTTACCGATTATTAATGACCTCAAAGACTTTGATCAAAAACTTAATAACGATGAATTTGTAATAAAATGCATAGGTCTCTTTCGAAGAATTGGAGCTCATTGAGAATGTTGATAGGAAACACCAAAGATATCAACATATATACATTGGGAAATCTCTATGTAATATTGATGGTATATAAGTTAAATCACACTGAAACAAAGGAGAAAACAATTAAAAGCAAAACAGAATAAAAGAGCCAAATTGTTTTAAAGTCGGTACTCAACAATTGATGATTTCAAAAGAAAGAAGAAAATGGCGAAAAGAAAATCAATAAGATTGTTTGTTATGATTGTGACAAACTCGATCACCAAAAACTGATTGTTTGAACAAGAAGAAATTCTTCAAAAAGAAAGCACTCCAACTCACTTGGGATGAAAGTGACAATGATGATCATGAAGAAAATTAAAGTTAAGATGAAGTTATCAACATGTGCTTCATGTCTATTGAAAATGAAGTAAATGAAAATTATTTGTATGATGAGTTAGCTGCCTCTTATGGTGAAATGTTTGAAAAACTTGCTTTAAATCATTCAATCCTTAGGAAGAAAAAATATTTATTAGACAATGAGGTGAAACTTTTGAAAATTTAAAATGATTTTAAAAAAGAAAAAGTCAATTACAATTTTTTAGTTAAGGAGAATTCCTATTTACAAGAAAAGATATTAGATTTGAATCAAATTGTTCACAAATTTATGTAAGACAATTTTTTTGATCTAATGATGTGTGAACAAAAATATATTTTTGATAAAGGATGAATTCGATATAAACTATTTTGAAACAAAAGTCTCTTAAAAAATTATTTGTTAAATCCTCTACTTCCCCCTCTTTCAAATATCGCATATTGTTTTTGTAATAAAAAAGGACGTTGTTCAGTCAAAAAGAGGTTACACTTTGAAAGCAAATGCAAGCAGATTCAAAAGTCCACAAATAATAATAATCAAGAACCCAAAGTTGTACGGATACCAAATAACAAAAATTAAATTATTTTTGTAGGTACCAAAAAAAATTAAGAGCAAATGATACTTGGATGTGAATGCCCATAGCACATGAAATGAAATCAAACTTTATTGTCAAGTTTCGAAAAGAAAGATGGCAGTCATTATAGTTTTGGAGATAATGTCAAAAGAAAATCGATCACATTGGAATTATTGTTAATCATCCATCTCCTTTTGTTGAAAACTAGTCAGAGGCACGTGCCGTAGTAGTTTTGGCTATGTATAGCGTGGACTAATTTTTTTTTTTTTTTTTTGGGAGACATCACTAATTAAATCTTATTTAACAAAACTTATTCAATAGAAAACCTTAAAGTTACAACGAGAAATAAACAAATAAAAAAGGGAGTTAGAAACAAAAGGGGAAATTATTCACCATAAACAACCAATATAATTCAATTCAAATTTAAATACACCCATACACTAATAAACTACCATTCTTCTTTCTTCCTCAATTTTCTTGGAGTATAAATCTTTAGAGGCCTTGCATATCACATTTTAAGTTTTTTTAGGGTGGATAGAAAAGAAAAATTAACGATTATGTTTTTACGTTTAATAATTTAAGATAATTTTTATATTTAAACTTAATCGACAATATATTTATTATTATCACATTTTAAGTTTTTTTTTTAAAAAAATTTAAATCATCCAAATGGATATTCATATCGTAAAATATCAAATCAAACGTTGTAGGAAAAATAAAGTTCGAAAAAAGGACATTGGAATGTGGTTGAGATTGAAAAGAAACATAAACAATCACAACTTTAAGTTTCACAAATAATGTAAAATTATTTTTTATATTTAAAATTTATCGACCATATATTTATCATGGCCGCACTTCAACATTTTCAACAAATTTTAAATCGCTTACAACGCATATTTGTAACTTAAAATAAAGAAAAATTGCTTAATTTAAGATAAAAAGTGAAGAAAAATGAAATTGAGATAAATTAGTTTGAGTATGGGGGTTGAGGGTGGATAGAAAAAGAAAATTAATGATTATGATTTTACATTTAATAATTTAAGATAAAATACTGAATGAAAAAAAAAATTGGGTTAATTTAAGATAAAAACTGAATAAAAATGAAAATGAGAGAAATTAGTGTGAGTATGGGGTTGAGGGGGTAGAAAAGAAAAATTATCGA
>CAIGRS010150632.1:0-20080 GCA_903798395.1 Fraxinus floribunda | reverse complement strand
TTCTTCAATTTTTCATCAAATATTGAGTTTTACCTACAACATACAATATGACACAATTTAGGTTGTATTTTGTCAAAAAGAAAAATAAAATCTATAGTTTCAAGCCCCAAATAAGTGTAGAAAATACATTTATCATTAATCAATCAAAATTTTTTATATGAAGTAAAAGAAATAAATGCTATGTAGGTACAAAGATTGGCTCAAAATGTCTCTCTTTAATGTACTAAAAAGTCATTTTGTTGATGGTAAAAGAGAACCTATTTATAGATGACAATTTGCAAAATTTTCTGTCTAATCATCGATCGATAAAATATAACAGTTGGAAAGGGACAGAAATTAGAACCGTAAAATTTTGAATCGTTGCATTTCCAATCAATCAGATCACACCTTCGGTCGACCGATCTGGGTGACAGGTTCGCTAGAATGGTTTTTTCAATATAGCCCCTTTTGGTCCAAATTAAATGCTAAGAAAACTTGGACTTTAGGAAAGTGTTTTAACAAATTTTTCAAGGTAAATGATATTTTAAAAAGATGATCTAAATTCAAATATCATTTTGAAAATCAATTTTACTTTTGATCAAAATATTTTATATAAGTGATATCAAAATACCTTTTTGTTGCATAAATTAGTTTTTGAACTTTTATCATTCATTGCTAAAGATCAAAATATTAGTATCTTTACATTTGGTATAAAAAGTCTAGTCTTTGATGTATCTTTGAAATTCTGGTCTTAGGCTCTCGTCTTGATTTTTCTTTGAAATTTGGCTTTTAATCTCATCATGAACAACTTTATCTTAAATGCTTGGAAGACTTGATTCGATATTGAACTTCTTTGTTAGTTCAAATTATGATGATAGTCTTGATTGTGATCTTTTGGCGACGATCAATGGAATTATCATAGAATGCTTTGAAAACTAAGATTACTTAAATTCAATTATTATTAAACAAGATTAATTTGTTTGTTATGATCAAAACAATAAAGTTAAAGTCAACCATTGGTCAACAATATCCCCTTTTTAATTACAACAAATAAGATTATTTGTAAAGTAATATCAATAAGGAATAAAATTCTTAAATTTAACATATATTCTCCTTTTCTTTTACAAACCAATTATCATCAATTTAAAGCATATCAAAAAAATAATAGATACAAAGTATATCATTTGATCGTTCAACGCATATAAAATCCATCTCACTCATTTCTCCTCCTTTGGAATAAGCAAAAGATAACGCATATGAGAGCAATGATGTTCAATATATGACTAAAACGTTAAATCAGCCATAGGAACAAATAGTATTCCTCCTCAATTATATATATATATGCAAGAACATTTAGTATAAATTCAATATAGCCTCATACTTCAAATTCATCAATAATCTTCAAACCTTTTTGAATATAAAAAAATCTACAAGTGTTAAGGTTTAGTGAGAATGTGGCCAATTTTTTTTCCTTATTAACAAATTCTAGTGTAATATCTCTCTCTTTTGTGCATGATCTCTTAGAAAGTAATGTCTAATTTAATATTCTTAGTTCAAGAATGCAAGACGAGATTTTTGACAAGTTTATGGTGCTACACATGATGTGTATATGATCGAAAGATAAATGATAATCATTTAATGTTTGTCTCATCTATAAAACTCGAGCATAACAACTAGTAGCCAAAATATATTCAGCCTAGAGACAGACAATGTACATACACACATGCTAAACATAATATTGGGTATACTATGGGTTAAGTAAAGAAGTGATCTAATCATACCTCGATATCTGTTGTGTCTATAGAAGTACCTTAATTGTCTTTCTCCAATTTGATTGATGAACTCATTGGAATATTTTATTGGCTTCAACTCCCCTATTCAAACTTTTTTAGTATGTCCATGATGTACTTAGTTTCACTAATAAAGATTCTATCGTTAGTTTGTTTGATTTGAAGCTTAAGGAAGAACTTGAGTTCCCCATCATGCTCATTTCAAGTTATTTGATCATACACTTCGAAAACTCTCACAAAGGGAAATTTTAGTGACACCAAAGATAATATCAACATAAATTTTCACAATAATCATGTCATTCTTTTTTATTTTGATAAAACGTTAGTATTCTCTTTCCCATCGAAAACCCATTTAAGAATGTACTTTCAATATCTATTTGGTAAAGAGTAAATCTTTTATGACAAATAAAAAGTAAAAGCATGCGAATGAATTCTGTTATAGCAACGGTGCAAATATTTTCTCAAACTCTATACATTGTTCTTGATTGTAACATTGAGCCACTAATTTAACCTTGTTACACACATTTACACCATTTTCATCAATTTTATTTCAAAAAACCCATTTCTTATTGATAACATTTTGATCACTTGGTTTGGCAACTAAATCCCAAACATGATCTCTATCAAATTTATTTAGTTCTTCTTGCATAGCTATAATCCAATATTCATCAAAATTGGCTTCTTCGAAATTCGTTAGTTCAAGTTGTGAAATAAAAGCGCAATTATTAAAACGATATCTAGTAGAGGTTTTAGTACTTATACCTTTGTATGAATCACCAACAATAAACTCTTTTGGATGAGAATGGACAAACCTCCATTCCTTAAGTAGAGATGGACACTTTGTACTTCGAAACATACTACTTCATCTTAGTACATATTTGCTTCTTCCTTATGTTGTTGATCTACAAGATTTTTAGGATCGTACTTGTTTTAATTTTGGATTTTTATTTGCTCAAAAGGAAATTTCCAAACCTACATTAATATCAATACATTATTCTTTGTTTAGGAGATTAGTTTCATCAAATGTTACATGCACATATTCTCCAATGACTAAAATTCTTTTGTTAGAAACTCTATAAGCCTTGCTAGTAAATGAATATCCAAGAAACTTTCAATTTTGGACTTTAAATCAAGTTTTTTTTTTTTTTTTTTGTGTTTAAGATAAAACATTTACAATCAAATACTTTGAAATAACTAATATTGGAAACTTTATTTCTCTAAAACTCGTGTAGAGTTTTTGTTTTATTTCAACCAACTAAAACTTTATTTACAACGTAACAAGTAATGTTAACGATTTTTGCCCAAAAATATTTTGGTAAAATATTTTCATTTAATATAGTTCAAGCTATTTCTTATAGGTGCCGGAAAATTATGTTCATATCCATTAATTTTGCAAAATTCCTCAAATGCAATAATGTCAAATTCTTCACCATGAGCACTTCTAACTGTAGTAATAATATATCACTTTTTATTTTAAATCTTTTAAAAAAAAGGTTCAAATGCATTTAAAGGTTCATCCTTTAGGTTCAAAAATAGGACCCAAATAAATCTAGGGGTGTCCAAAAGTCTCGAACCGAACCGAACCGAGCGGTTCTTCACAAATTAAATACACGAACGGATACCCAAATCTAGAACCGATGGGTATGGGTATGGGTCGGGTCTCGGGTCTAGACCAAGAACCGAAACTAAATTAATTTTTTATTTTATTTATTGAATTAATTAAATTATTTTATTTTTTTATAAATAAATTAACAAATTAATTAATTAAATCAAGATCATTTCATAATTTTAAACCTTGAGCCTCAATTTTTTAATATGGATCATCGACATTTTAATATTAATATCTAATTTTTGGTATTATATGCATTGAATTAATGTTATTCGACAGCTAGTTATTTGTATATTTTTGAATTGGGCTACGTTAATTTGTAAAAGTTACGAATGAAATGTAATTAGTTATATTTATGTAGTGTTGTTGTAAATGTTAAAAAATTTAATTATGGCATGGAACCGACCCGAACCGAATGGAACCGAACCCGAACGGTTCCATAATTATATTTGGACCCGACGGGTCCATTTATTAAATACCCGAAAATTTTGGAACCGAACAAAATCGAACCGAACCGACCCACGGACAGCCCTAAATAAATCTATAAAAGTTATTGACAATGACAAATGTATAATGTTTATCATTTAATCTTCCTATTATAGATGTCCCAAAAAGATCGACGTAGTAAAGTTGTAAATATTTTGTAGTTGAGGAGAGTTGCTAAATTTGAAAGATGTACTTACTTGTTTTCAAAATTCACATGCATCACAAATTTTATCTTTTTCAAATTTCAAATTTGACAAACCTTTTTAACATACATTTTTTTGAAGTTTTTGAAAGTAGGTCTGTACTGACATCACCTAATTTTCTGCACCACAACCAAGTATCGTATTTAAAATTTGATAAACATTTTATTTTACTTCCAAATTCAATGTTTACAACATAAACATCCTCGACTTCTTATGAATATCACCTATTTAGATATAGCATTCTCAATAAGGCATTTCGAATAATTAAATTTGATATAATAAAATTTATCACATAATTGACTAGTGTTAAGCAAGTTATGTTTGGAATTATCAATTAATAGAATATTTCCAATAGAGGGAGATGAATGATTACCAATATTTTCAATGTCAATTATTTTTTCTTTTACATTATCTTTAAAAGTAACAATGACCTTCATCATTCTTTTTGAATCTTGATAACAAGGTTTGATCATGATCATGTGCTTTGAGCATCCATTATCCAAAAATTATTTACTTTTTGTTTTCTTTGATACCTATAACAAATAATTTAAATTTTGGTCTTTGGCACCCAAATTACTTTAGGTCGTTGGTAATTAGTGTTTGTGAACTTTTGATTCCACTTGTGATTGCCTTCGAAGTATAACCTCTTTTTTATTAAACAACTAAAAGTTACATGTCTAACTTTGTTAAAAAAACTACATATAACATTTGGAAAAGGGAAATAGAGGCTTTATGAAAGAAATTTTTAAGGGACTTCGGTTTTAAAAATAATTTTTATCAAATTCCTCCTTTATCGAAAATGTATTTTTGTTAACCAAGCATTAGATTAAAAATTTTCTTACTTATATTAAATTTGTAAATAACTTTAGTCAAATCTAAAATCTATTCTTTTAAAGACGAATTCTCTTTAATCAAAGATTTGTGATCAACTTTTACTTTTTCAAGATCTTTTTGTGTTTTCAAGATTTTCTTTGATTCATTATTTATCAAACAATGTTTCTTTTTTAGAATAGAATGATGTAGAGTAAGTTTTTCAAGAATTCCATCATGAGAGCCAGATAAATCATCATATGAACAATTGTTATTTGTATTTACCTTATTTTCAATTGCTATAAAGCACATGTTGGTAATTTCCTCTTGATTTTCATTTTCTCTATGATCATCATCATGACTCTCATCCCATGTTGTTGGAATGCTTTCTTTTTGACAAATCTCCTCTTGTTAGGACATTCGATTCTTTTGTAACCAGATTTGTCACGATCACAGCAAACAATTTTTATTTTTTTTTATCTTTTCTTCACCATTTTTTCTTTTCTTTTGGAATCATCGATTATAGCAAAAACCTCTTGATTTCTTGACAAGAAGAACTGGGTCATCAAGTTCTTCATTACACATATTTATACTTGAAGAGTCTTTATCATTTGTTGATTTTAAAGCAATTTGACGTTTTAGAGGTTCTTTTGTGTCTTCTTCTTTGATCTTTCTTATTTTTTTCCTTTGTCTTGACATGATTTAGCTCATATATCATCAATGATTTGTAGAGCTCCTCAAATGAATATGCATTGACATTTTTGGTGTTTTTTTATTAATATCCTAAATGGGCTCCAATTCTCTGAGAGAGACCTGATCGAAGTCTTTAAAGCCATTATCAATAATGGTAAAACGAGTAATCACATCAATAATAATTGATTTACACGCTATTTAGTACTCTTCTTTTGAGGATCACCCACCTCAATGGTGTGTGACGCATTTAGATCCATAGCTTTCTTATCGAGGGATGTGAGTTGTGGCTTTTATATCAACTTTCACGGGATGCCTTTCTTTCTAGCACGGAAATGGACACCGTGTAGCAGTAGTATGCTCTGCTAGACTACCTTTTGCATTTCTCAATCATTTCAAGACGAAAGGCAATATGAATGCAATTTAAAGAAAGTTTTGCAATAAAGAAATTGATGCATTAAAAATAAATTGTTCATTGATTGATGAAAGAAGGAAAATTACAGTTGCTGATACAGGAGGCGAACACCAATGAACTTGAGAAGATTTTCGAACACCTTATACCCCTATAATAGCTTAAATAACAAAAACCTAAATGACAGGAGTAGATGCACAAAAGACGAGGAATAATACTAAACATTTACAAATAGCATTGTTATTTTACAATTAAAATAAATTATATCAATTAAAGTCAATTACAACTTAAATTAATATTTACAAAGTACGATCGAAATTGGGCAACTTGGACTACAAGTAAATCAAAGGACTAAGCATAGCTGCAATCTTTGAAACCAGGTCATTGAATTCAAAGTCCAGAGTACTAACAACTACACCATGGAATCAAATTTGACCAAAGGATTTAATGTATTTTTATGTTTTGAAACGATAGGATCGAGCTACAATCAAGTCTTATTCTCTTATAATTAATCCATATTTTAGAAGTAGGATTTGTCTAGTGAACAAGAGAATTGTTAGACTACTCTCAAGTCTAATTTCATAAATTTCTGATGATTATTTCTATATTAGTTCGATGGTTTAATTAATGTAGGGCAGTATGTTTATAGTAGTTCCATCCGAGTATTACACGTTTTATATATATCTTGGAGTGAAGAAAAAATATACAGTCAAAATTATTTTATTAGATGTTCATTTCTATCCTCAACTTTTTTTAAATAAATAATTTAAAAGTAAGTTTTATGAACATACAAATGAATATAAGTCCCTGTTTGGTTTGGATAAAAATTAAATTTTTAGTAAATTTTGCTAAAAGTTGGTGAAATGTATGGTTAAAAAATTGATAAGAGTTATAGAATGTGATTAAAAATGAGTTTGAAAAAAATGAGCATTAAGAAATGGGCCAAATAGGTGCCTGTCTAGAACTTTTTGACTTAGGGCCCATTGACATGGCTTTTAAAAGGCCAAAATGAGCATTTGAGACTAAAACAGTTTTAAGACTTGATTGACTAATTTTATGAAAGTATTTTTTCTAACTAAAAGAGTTTTTAGAGGAATTTGATCTAATGTGACATCTTCTAAAAGAATTAAAATTTAATTTTCAAACAAAAATTAAGATAGCTTCCTCCAATAAGAATTTCTACAAGAAGCAAAAGCAAAAATCATATCAAACGAACCCTTAATCAATTTGGTCTTTAAATTATAAATACTGTGATTATAAAGAATAAGATTTGAGAGAACTAATAGGGAACTCAATTACTTTCATTTGTGACATGCACTTATATATAGAAGTACGATAAAGAGACCTTAGCTCACTACTACAACATCTCTAATGTAACTAGACTACAACTCTTGGAAATAAGAGTTATCACTATATAATATAAAGATAAATACAACACAAAGATAATATCACTATATAATATAATGATACAATATAATGGTATTTACAATTGAAGTGATAATTTATCTCTAACATTCCTACAAGATTAAGCCATCAACTATACCTATCTCGGACCAAAGTAGTTGGAGGCGAGTTATGGATAGTGGTTTGGTTAGCCCATCTGCTAGTTGATCCTTTGCAGTGGACATGGGAAACACAGAGCTCTCCATTTTGTACTCGGCCACAAAGAAAGTGACAACCAATTTCAATATGTTTCAATTCAGAATGGAGCACGGTGTTCAAGCATATATAGGTATTGTCCACATTGCACAATAGATAGTGGTTTGGTCATCCCATCTGTTAGCTGATCCTTTGTGGAGATATGGAAAACACATAGCTCACCATTTCGTACTTGATAATGAACATAGTGAAAGTCAATATTAATATATTTCAATCTAGAATGGAACATAAGGTTCAAGTTGTTAGGTTTTTAGTGTTGGCGATTTTGTGGGCAAAATGACTAATTTCTAACGTATTGTATAAGTCAAGGACCTAGGTACAATTTATATAAATTGGGTTATGAGGTTTTGGGTTCGAGCATGAGAAGAGGAGAAATACGGAGCCACATTTTTGCTAGCTTATCGCCTGGACACTGCTTGAGCGACAAAATAGAATGTCTGTTGCTAGCTTATTGCTCGAGCGATAGGTCGATCTGAAAAATCCTAATTTGCTGTTTTGAAGTATTTTCTTCCTAACCATTCAACCTAATTACCCTCTCCTATAAATACACAAGTCTATGCATGAAATTTGGTGTGGTTGATTGATTATTCTTTTACCTCATATCATTCTTTAGAGATCCAAGAAAAGCACAGGAAAAAAAGAACAAGATTTGGAGATTTTTGGAAGTCCACTTAGAAGAGACAATTGAAGAAGATCGGGAAGGTGGAAGGAGACAGCAATCTTAGAAGATATAGGAAGTAGATCGAAAAGTCTAGTGGAGTTGGCTAGACAGAATCTAACTGTAGAAGGTCGAGAAGATGGTGGATACAACAGATCTTGGAGATTACAGGAATTACAATAGTGGAAACTAGGAAAATTTGCTAGACTGAAAACGGACTGTAATCCATATTATCTATAGTGGAGGTAATGGCTTGGTCCCGGAGTTTTTACCCTATTGGATTTCTTCGTCATCAATATTTGTGTTATTTATCACTTTCTTATTACAAACTGTGACAATTCAACTTAGGATAATTGGATTGTTTGTTTAATCATCTAGAAACAATTAAAAGTGACTTGCTGCTTGTTAATTGTATTATTCCGCACGTAATGTCAAACTTAGTTAGTAAACTACAATATTTCACAAGTAAAGGTGGGTACTCACCAACTTTTCATAGTAGATAACTTGAAGAGATTTTATCCACAGGACTTCTGAAGCAGTGCTAACAACAATCAAATACTCAACCTTGCTAGAGGAACGAGCTACAGAGCATTGTTTGTAAAAGTTCCAAGCAATGGGGTTACAGCCAAGAAACATATGGACAGTGGTGGAAGTGCAGTCGTCTATATTTCTATACAGATATGAGTTAGATAGTATTGGAGAGTTAGTTGGGAACCACAATGAAGCAAGGGGCTAAGTGTGAAGGTGTTAAAAAGATATATCAATAGACGTTTAACTGATGCCCAGTGCTCAACAATTGGAAGTAAACTGGGACAATTTGATAATAGTGAAGGCAATAACACGATGGCCAAAATAGATATTCGTGAATTACACATTCAACTAGATGAAAATCGAGCGGCTTGATCAACAATAATTGACGACGTTGCAATCATTTCTAATCCATAAGAAGAAATGGAGACCTTGAAAGTTCAGCTGCAAATACTCCAACAAGCTGTTGGTAATGAATGGGCAAGCTCTCGCACAAGAATATGCACTTAGGCTTAGAATCACAAAACCATGCACCTATGGAAGAGCATGTGACTTGAAATCCTGTTTGACGGAACAATACTTTCTTGAGGTTACCGTTGAAGATTAAGCAAGAAAGGAGATGACAACTACCATCTATCTGGTTGGAGAAGCAAAACTAAGGTGGCAAACAAAATTTGCGGATATTTAAGTCGAGAGGGTCCAAATAGATTCTTAGATATTCTCAAGGAGACGATCAGATTACAATTTTCTTGAAAAATGTTGAATAGCGAACTCGACTGGTACTACGAAAACTGAAACATACGGGCGAGGAAGTACGTTAAAACCTTTTCAGGGCACATATTGAACATTGGAGACATATCATAAAATGATAAGCTCTTCACATTTATGGAATGGCTAAAACCATGGACATGCATGGAGCTTCAAAGACATAAGGTAGCTAATTTGAGCACGACAATATGAGTCGCAGAATGTTTAATGTACTATCAACTTGAACCTAGAAAATATTGGCTACAAGGGAATAACCAATCTAGTGAGGGAGGAAATACACCTTTCAAGCCCAACTCGAGCTCGAATGGAAGATGACGCTACTTCTAATGATAAGGTTATCAAGGCACCCATCAGAGCAACTCTCAAGGAAATCATCAGGATAGTCATTAGGACAATTAGCTACAATAACAACTGGAATAAAGGAAAGAACCAAAGGATAGATCTAATACTACTTCTAAAATTGTGTGCTTTCTATGTAAATAACCTCATCAGGTGGTGGATTGTCCACAAAGATGACTCGCCAATTTATATTGTCAACTATCAAGTAGAGTATCGAGATCAAAGCAAGATGTCCCAAAACCCAGTAGTCACTATGAGACTGAATCTGAAGAGAAAGAAGATATGATTGGTACATTCTTACATCGATGCAACTTAATATTGAATCGAGAACTAACAATGATCATGTTTCCTTAAAGGAAGTCAAAGAGAAAGAGTTGAAACCCCATAATTACAAGGCCAAAGCTTAATGTACATCAATGTGAAGCCAAATGGAAAGTAAATTAGGGCTATGGTAGATACTAGTGCTACTTATAACTATCTTAGAAGTACTGAATGAGAATGCCATAGACTTGTTAAAGAAAGGTAGTAGGAAAGTCAAGGCAATCAACTTAGCTGCTAAGCCGATTGCTATAATAGCCAAGTTCCTGTTAATCAAGGCTGGTTCTTTTGAAAGAAGGACTAATTTATCTACAATTCAGATAGAAAATTTCAGACTTATTTCAGGATTTGAGTTTGTTAGAGATATGAAGGTAGTAGTGTTACCGTACTCTACTTCGTTAATGATGATAGGCAATCCAAAGAAGATCGAAGAGACAATTGGTCCTATTCAGAAAGCTTATTTGGAATCTAAAGATATTATATCGAATGAATTACTAAAAAGATTGTCTCTATGAGGGCTATCAATCATGAAATTAAGCTTATTCTAGAGGGTAAGCCTCCCACTAGAGAACCCTACCATATGTTTCAAACCGAGTTTGAGGAACTCAAAAAACAATTGGGAAAATGTTGAAAAGTGGAATTCTCATGCATGTAAAATCGCCACATAGAGCTCTTGTGTTATTATAGAAAGGGTCGATGATTCTCTCCGAATGTGTTGTAAGTATCGAACCTTAAATCACTATGAAGAATAGTTATCATATTCTGCTTGTGGTGGATTACTTCAATCGTTTAAGTAAGGCGAAGTATTACACAAAGATCAAGGCCTAGATATTGACAAGTTCAGATCAAGGAATGGACGGATAAAGGAAGGGAATAGAGCAAAGACTACAATGGTAACTAGATATAAAGCATTTAAATTTGAAGTTGTGCCTTTTGGCTTAACAAATGTTCTTGCGATGTTTTGTACAATGACGAATCAGGTACTTCAAGGGTTTCAGGATGACTTTGTGGTAGTGTATTTGGACGACTTTGTGATCAACAATGAAACCTTGGAGAAACATGTAAAAAATGTTCTTAATCAGCTAAGATAATGAATTTTATGCTAAACCATCTAAGTTCTCATTCGTCCATACCTCTTTCAGTTTCTTAGGTCACATCATTGAGCAAAGAAAAGTTTGCAAGGATTCGAAAGGTTACAACAATCAAGGATTGGCAAACACCAATGAACGTAAATGATATACACTTGTTTCTTAGGTTAGACAATTATTATCGAAGATTTGCGAAAAAGATACTCTAAAAATGCAATGCTACGACTGAATTAATGAAGAAATAAAAAGCTTGGAATTGGTCAGTAAATGATAGACTGCTTTAGAGATTTTAAAAAAGTCTATGTAGATGAATCTGATGTTGGCCTTACCGAATATAACTAAACTGTTAACGTGCAAATAGATGCTTCAATTTTTTCTCTCGAAGGAGTCCTCGTGCAAGAAGGACATTTGTTCGCATATGAAATTTAAAATCTGAATAATGTAGAATGTTATTACTCAGCGCAAGAAAATAAGTTGTTGGTCGTAGTCCATTGCCTTAGAGTTTGGCGTCGCCACCTATTTGGTCTCCATTTATCGTGAAGACTGATAATACTATTGTTAGTCACTTCATATCCCAACCAAAACTATCGAGAAAGCTAGCTTGTTGGCACAAACTTCTATTGGATTTCAACTTTATGTTGGAGTACCAATCTGGCTCCAACAATCATGTTGTTGGTGCTCTTAGTTGTTGGGCTAACTTAGCTTCCATTTGTTCAATAATTATTCTTTTAGGGAGGAAATTAGTACAAATGCAAGAGATCGAATACGAGCACTTTTGGATAAGAACCCGACACCAAAATATTTGGTCGACCTCATCGAGCAGGGCAAGACTCATTAGTTCTAGCTAGATGGGGGTTTGGTAAAGACAAAAGGACAAAGATTTGACATCTTCAATTACAGAATGCCACAATATGTTTTGGATGGGACATCTTTGAAAGGAATGTACTGGTGCACTATTGCAACATGTATACTATTGGTCGCAAATACGGGGATGACATTTCAACTTATGTGAACACTTATCTTGTTTGTCCGCAGGATAAGATAGGCCATCAGAAAAAAAAATGGTAGGCTTGCTAAAGAGTCCCTTTTCGTCATAATCATGTCTTTTAATAGTGTTTTGATAGACTACATTATTAGCTTGCCAAAAGTAGGAGATTTTGGTACTATCATTGTCATGGTAGACCGTATATCAAAATATGTAGCTTTTATCGCAGCGCCTAAGTATGTATCTGCTAAAGAGATTACTCAACTCTTCTTCAAACATATTGTCAATTACTGGATGGCTGCCTAAGGACATCATCAATGATCTCGATCATCGATTTACTAGCACATTTTGGACCGACTTATTCAAACTTGGTTCAACTTTGAGTTTGAGTTCTAGTTTCACACATAATCTGATGGACAAACGGAGAGTTTCAACTCTATGCTGGATGAATATAGTTAACACTTTATCTCTACTTCGTAGAAGAACTGTGTGAAACTTTTGAATGCGGCTCACATTTACTTAATGCCTAAAAGAGCTCTTCCATCAATAAGAGTCATTTTGAGATTGTCACTGCAAGCAACTGTAACTTATTCATACAGTGGATATTAATAAAAGTACCAAGACTCCTCATGCAAATAATTACTCTCAAGAATGGAAACAAAATACTTTAATTGCTCAAACCTATCTTGATAAGCACAAAACAGTACAAAAGGTTTGTTGATCTAAAGTGTCTGTTCTTTGAATTTAATGTGGATATCTGATGATGGTTAAATGTTTGATATAAATTCGTATAAACCAATGAGAGAAAAAGATCTCGATTGGTGGCAAAAATATATCGAGCCATTACCTATCATGAAGAAAAGTCGCATAAAGAGTAGAACTCACTTCATGGTGTAAAATTCACAATGTCCTTCGGTTTACTAAAACCATATTTTGCAGACAAGATAATGCATCCAAAAATAATGTTGATATCTAGTGATGGTTAAACTTTCCGACAAATTCTTATAAACCAACAAAAAGGAAAGATTCTTGAATGATGTCAAAATATATCTAGCCATTATCCATTATGAAGTAGATTGAAAAAGTTACATAAAGAGTAGAACTTCCTTCATGTACACAATTCACAATGCCCTCTATGTCAGTGTACTTAAACTACATTGCAGACAAGAAATATGCATCCAAAAATAAGTCAAAGCAACATGCGTTTAAATTGAAGCTAAAAAGAAGGTTGCTAAAGCTATTCTTGACTTTCGAGTTACTCGGGCTTTCGTGAAGGACCATCAAGAGTACTTGGTGAAATGGAGTGGCGGTAAAAGTGATGAGAATACTTGGGAAAGAGCAAAAGACCTTAGAGCATTCAAACCTCTAATTGAAGCATATCTGACATTTATGACACCGAGGATGTAGCCAAAACAAATGGGAGAGAGTGTCAAGGACCATAGCTATACTTAGTCCCTTGACCACTCAGATGCACTCGTAAATATTAGTTTAAGTTGTGATTTTACTTTCAATTGTAATGATTTATTTTTTGTTATAAAATAACTATGCTATTTGTAACCGTGTAGTATGATCCTCGTCTTTAAACATCTACTTCTCTCACTTAGATTTTTGTTACTTGAGCTATTATAGGGGGTATAAGGTATTCGAAAGTCTTGTCAATATCACCGGTGTTCGTCACTTGCATCGGCAATTGTAATTTTTTGCTTTCATCAATCAATAAACAATTTATTTTAAATGCATTCAAATTCTTGTTGCAAAGATTTCTTTAAGTTGTATCCAAGTTTTCTTCGTCCCGAAACAATCAAAAAAAGACGAAAAAGTAATCTAACGAAGCACGTTACTACCTCATAGTGCCCTTTCACCACCTAAGACATATCAATTTTAACCTAATTCATTTCTCTAAGGTTACCCAAGGCACTACCTTAAAGAATTCCTAAATTTATTGATTCTCTTTCCCTAGTTTCTAAGAGGACAACACAAGACTTACTCTGGCCATCAATCCTCACACACCTGGGTCACTCAAGATTAATATAGAAACAGTATGGCTTCTAAAAATAAAGTTATGCTTTTATGATATGCATATGATGTAATAAATTATCATGCAAAGATAATATACAACATATGAACAAAGATAATAAAAATTCCTATCAAAAATTTAAAAATATTTTTGAGGGATTTATAAAAACATCTTTAATAATTAAAACTAAGGATTTCCCTCTCGGGAAGTCCCCTAAAAGATTCAATAAAAGCTTTCAGAAAAAATAATGCCTTAAAATATTCACAGCTTTTTTGTTTCAGTTATACAGGGTGTTTTGGATTGAGAATTTTTCTAACGAATGAAAGTTTTATGGATGTTTTTATAACAGGAGTACACAGGTTGTAATCACTGCCTTCTTCAAATGAAAATGTTACCTTATATAGAGAAATTCTTGAGAGCTAAAAGTCTAAATTACCCTTAGTAAGAATCTTTTTTGAAAAGTAAAAAAGCCTTGTCTAGCACAAAAGTCTTCACGCATCTTCTTTATGTCAGTTCTCAAAAAGTCTTTTGTTTTCATACCTCGGCAACTTTATTTCAAATATTCTTTTCTTGAAGTAGTTTGTCTTCTTGTGTTGGCAGAATCAAGTGTTTAAATTATGTTCTGCAACTGATGAAAAGGACATCCCACTGTCTGAATTATTGTATCTTTGGTTCTGATCACGATCTTCGTCTTCACCACTTCCTTAAGAAAAATGTTCTAGCGTCTTTTCTTTCTATGGGCATTCTTGAATTTCTTTTTCTTTAATTTCCTTATTTCTTGCAAAAATTCTTTCAAATGCTTTATTAATGGCCTCATCTGATTTTTCTTTAATATCATCATTTGTCTTTCTCTTGATAATAATTTTCTTTCTTCGTCTGGAAGTAATTTCATTGTTTTTTGACAAATTCTAAAAATCTTTAACTTGTGATAATAATCTATTAATGGAAATTATGTCTTCATCTGGATCTTGGCTATCTTGGAGCACTCCATTCCCTTTGTCTTGGGAAATGTTCTGATTATGTTTGTTCTGAAAAGAGTTTGTTCCTTCTGCTAATGTTGTCTGAGTTTCAACTGGACTATATTTAACTAAATAATCAAATTTTCCACCTGGCTGTCCTAATGTATCCCAAATCTGCTGGGTATGTTCTATAACAGAATTATCAATCTGTTAGAAGAATCAACAGTCTTCTGAGTTG
Source organism: Fraxinus floribunda (assembly GCA_903798395.1). Lineage (NCBI taxonomy): Eukaryota > Viridiplantae > Streptophyta > Magnoliopsida > Lamiales > Oleaceae > Fraxinus > Fraxinus floribunda. Next base: position 4,544 of record CAIGRS010150632.1, on the reverse strand, counting down.
TTGAACTTTTGGCAAGTTCATAGCCATCAATGGATTTGATTAGTCTTTACCAGAAACCGTTAAGGTTGGACTGGCTATTGACTTCTTAGGCTCAATAGTACCTTTGGGATAACTGAGCTTTAACCCAATTATCTCTTTTTCCAATTCTGAAGAGTTGATCTTTCTGAGAGAATGTTCTAGTTGGATTCATTGATGATCTTAAAATTGTTCTGCATACACTCACAATGGGTACATAAAATATTTTTGTCTTTGCTGGGTGAGAAGTCTAATGGAGGATTTGTATAATTTTTTAGAGAGGAGAAATATAAAAATTTAATCCAATGTGTTGTCTAGCTGAATCTAAAGCTTCTTGTAAATTTGTAAACCCTTTATAAAGTGGATCTTTAAAATCTTTTATACTTTCTAAAACTTCTAACCAAGTATGAAAGACTCCTAAAATTCTTCATTTTATGACAACATAAAATTTAAATATATTTCTGTTCTGATTAAAATGTTCTGACAATACATTCTTGCATGCAAGAAAATATTTTTGGTCTTTTGTATTTTTGTTATAAGAAATTCAAAGATTGTCTAGGATACATTTCTCTTCTTTTGAAAGTGGATTATGTGGCAAAGCTTTAAATGAAATATTACTTGCAGGAAAACATAAAAGTTCTTGAACACCAAATCTCATGCATTCTTGATAATAAGGTATGTTCTGGCTAGATGAGTTCTGTAGTAATTTTGTAGATGCAAATGAATTTGCTGGAGGAAACCCTGGCTTTAAAGGTGGTCTGGACATCTGTAAAAATTAAATTAATTCCAAGTTAAAATGATTTTTATGTTCTAGCATCCTACTTAAAATATCTACTGCCTTATTATCACTACCTTTAATATGTTCAAATTATATATTAATTCCAGTATTAGTAATTTAAAATTTAACCATCTTCTTCTACTATTCTTTTTTGGGTCTCATTTGAACCTTTTTATAAAAAGAAACAATTGCAACACAATCTGTTCTGATAGTTATTTCTTTTTTAGATACAATAAATAACTCAAAGCTATCTAGTGCATAATTGGCTGCTAATAATTCGACATCTATACTGCTTAGATTACCTTTTTCTTTATAACTTTCACTATTATATCTACAAATTTTTTCTGTATTTTTATCTGCATATTTATTAGGTTTGCAAATCAAAATTGCTCCCCAACCTAAAATACTCACTTTTGTCTCAATTATTAAACGATCTGTATCTAAGGGCATAGTTAATTTTGGAAAATTCTTTATCCCATTTTTTATTTCTTGGACTAATTTTATATCTTCTTGATTAAAAAATTTATGTCGTGTTGGTGATGTCATTGAATAGAAAGGTCCTACGATTTTTCCTAATTTTTTTATAAATGGCCCTGCATAATTTACTAGACTTAAGAATTTTTGAATTTGTTTTAAATCTTCTAGTTTGTCTGGAAATTCAAGAGCTTTTTGTGCTATATGCGGCTGAAGTTTTATTTTTCTTTCTCCTATATTTACTCCTAAAAAAATCTATAAATTCTTTGAATAAAATCATTTTCTTTTTACTTGTGATTAAACCATATTTTATAAATTCTGAAAATACAATTTGTAAATGACCTCTATTTTCTCTCCTATTCTTACTAAATACTAGAATATCATCTATGTATATTAAAACAAATCTACTATGTTTGTTAAAAATACTCTTCATCTTTTTTTGAAATATACTAGGTGCATTCTTTAAACCAAATGACATTACTAACCATTCAAAATGACCTTCTGGGCAAGTAAAAGCTATCCATTCTATAATACTTGGGTGCATTCTAATCTGCCAAAATCCTAATTTTAAATCAAATTTACTAAAAATATTACAATCTTGTATCTTATTGATTAAAACAGTCTTATCTTGTATATTATAAGTATCATCTATGGTATTATCATTTAATCTTTTGTGGTTAATAATCATTCTACTTTTCCTCTAATAATTTCTGAATTTTTTCTAACAATAAATGTTGCTGATCTATGTGGACTATCTGATTTTCTTATCACTCCTAATTTTAATAATTCTTCTATATGCATTTTAAAATCTTCTATATCTGAATTGGTGGCTTCTATATTTTTAGTCTTGATTATATATTATGGGTTTTTAATCTTTAATTCACATAAAATTTTGTCTTTTTCCCAATACTTTAAAACATTTTCTCCTAAAATTTGCATTTTTTCTAATTTAGATATCAGATTTTCTATTTCTTGTTCTGTAATTAAAGTAGTATAAATCTTCTCATTATCTAAAAATTCTATAGTTCTAAAATCTAAAAATTCTTCTTCAAATTCTAATTCTTTTGATTCTTTCTTAATAAATTGACATTCTCTTTCTTTATTGTAGGGACGAATTTTTTTTCTTTATTATGGCTTCCACCACGCTTCTGAGCACACTCTGATGGAAAATGTAGTCTTTGTAGGGCTAAATAAGATATGTTTCTGAAAATGTATAACGTCTTTAGTAATCGTTACACTACCATTATCTTTTAATAAAAAAAATATAATCCTATAATAAAATCTGTTTCTTTAAGATTTAAAGGTCTAACTCATGTAGAATCTTTTGGTAAAGTCTATTCTAAACTTTGTCCACAGTTAGTCTTGAAACTAATCTTACTATTTGGTCTTAATAATTCTGTATAAGTATATAAATCTCAATCCATTTGTTGGGTATCAATTGGTTCTTTTGATCCTACTATATATTTATCTAGTATTAATTTCTTATTAATACAATTACTACATCCTGAATCTATTAATCCTAAACATTTTATGATATAATCTCATATTCTTATTTGACATTTTACCTTAATACTTTTAAGTTTTTCTAAATTACAAACTACTTGTACATATGCTATTTGTAAATAATCTAAGTTTTGTTCTGGTTTTTCATCCAATTTTANATTAATACAATTACTACATCCTGAATCTATTAATCCTAAACATTTTATGATATAATCTCATATTCTTATTTGACATTTTACCTTAATACTTTTAAGTTTTTCTAAATTACAAACTACTTGTACATATGCTATTTGTAAATAATCTAAGTTTTGTTCTGGTTTTTCATCCAATTTTATTTTACCTTTATCATTATATTCTAAAATTTCTATTCTTTTTATGAATAATTTCTGCATATCTTCTAAGTTTTCAATTCTTTTTCTTAAAATTCTTATTCAGAAATTTCTACGTGTTCTTTTGTGAATTCTAATTTTACCTCTTCTTTATTAATTAGTTCATTCTCTTCTAAGCATTTTATACATGCTTCTCTATAACATTCTAAACATTTTGCTCTTAATTTTCTAACAAGATACCAATTACATAAAAAGCATGCTATAATATCTGTTCCTATGGTTTTTCTGCCAATTGTGTGTACATTGTCCTATTATAGTTTCTACCAAATTTATTTCTTCTTCAGATTTTGAGTCTTCACTTATCTTTAAATTTGAAAATTCATCTAAAACTCCATAGTCAGATTCTTCATGTTCTAATTCTAAAGACTTATCTTCTATTGATATTATATTATAAATGGATTCTTTATCTAAAATATACTCATCTAATTGTATTAAATCTTCATTAGTACATTCTATAAGTGTACTCTTTTTGTCATAAATATTAATTCTTTTAGGACAGACTTTTGCCTAATGTTCATTGTTATTACAAACAAAACAATTGAGTTTATTTATGTATGTTCTTTCTCGTTTAAATTTTCTTTTCTTAGATAATATTTTTTCTTATTAGGTCTATTATAATTTTTCCTATTATATTTTCTTTTTTCTTTAAACTTATTACCATAAGTTTGTTTTGTAAAAATATCTTTACAAAATTTATAATCTATCTTTTTAAGTTATTTTTGTATTTGTAATTCTACACATTTACTTTTAAACATCTAATTACATGTTGTAGTATATGTCCTATACTCCATTGTTTATCTGGATGTTCTTTTACTGACGCCAAACTATTCCATGAATCTGTTATTTCTAATCCTAATGGTCCTGACAATTTATGAAATAACTTCTTTCCTATTTCTTGGTTAAATGTATTTCTTGAGATTGAAGTCAGATAATAGTATTCATTTAAAAATCTTTATAAATATCTACATTTAGTCCATTTATAGAGGCTAAGTTGTTCTAAGTCTCTCATGGCTTTTCTTTATATACTCATATGTTTTGAATTTGGATCTGCTCCAGTAATTGTCTTTTTGACAAAGTTTTGAATTTTGCAATTACGCAAATCAACAAAACTCTAACAATAAATCGAACATGAAATCTCAATTTTATTTTTTATTTTTTTATTTTGAAATCTCAAGTTATGGAAAAAAATATTTATGGGTCTACAGGAATTTAAACCTTTGCTCTGATACCAAACTGTAACGCCCCAATTTTTAATACACCTTGAGGTGTTACCAACATAAATTTTCATGTACTTAAAATGCGGAACTATAAAATTCCATATTGCTAAATAAACAAATCATTCATAAATTTAAATTCGAATCCTAAAATCATGTCTTTAAAACAAT
>CAIGRS010150619.1:0-11894 GCA_903798395.1 Fraxinus floribunda | reverse complement strand
GCTAGAGAGAGAGAGAGAGAGAGAGAGGGAGGGAGGGGAGTGATTGAAAAATTAGGGTTAGACATTTTATATCACCTGAGTTTTGAAAAATAAAGTTTGGTCCCTGATTTTTGAATTCTAAACTTCAAACCCCTGATTTTTTATAATTTCCCATTTTACTAAGTGCACCATGATTTTTAATATTTTTTTTATTTACTTAAATAATCTTTAGTAAAATTACATAATTAGGGTTTTAACATACTTTTGAGCAAAATAAATTATTTTTCCACTACAAAAATAAACGTAATTTTCCCTAACTTCCATTCAAACGACACTATATCCAACAAGCTAGATGACGGTTGCTTGTGGATAGAAGTCAATGGTAAATCAAAAGCCACATGCTTCTCTCTTGGAATGCTATGCTTTTGATCATAGGAATTCATTGACTATTAAATAATCATCATGGACTGTGAAAATGAGGGCTGATTATTCTTGCTGATATCCATTCTCTTTNTAGATGACGGTTGCTTGTGGATAGAAGTCAATGGTAAATCAAAAGCCACATGCTTCTCTCTTGGAATGCTATGCTTTTGATCATAGGAATTCATTGACTATTAAATAATCATCATGGACTGTGAAAATGAGGGCTGATTATTCTTGCTGATATCCATTCTCTTTTTATTTTCTTTTGCTCATTTATTTGGGGTGCTAGATTTGATGGTGATATATCAGAAAAGAAAACGATGGAATATAGGTGTAAGAAACTTTTGATGCCTGCTATTCCAAAAAAAATAAAAATTACTAGAATGTCTTTTACAGTTGTCATCTTAAGTCACATGTAATAATTTAGTCATGTGACTGTGTGAAATGTCTCATGAAATTTTGTCAATTTTAGAGCAAAAAAAATTAAAAAGAGCAGATGTATAGAAGCACCGAACCACATTGATGGACTGTGTCCGTTATTCCACTGGAGACGGATGACTGATGCAGTAACGAGTTGCATCAGAACATTTTTATACAAGAATGGAGTTTCGCCCTTGAAGTTGAAACTATAAGTTAATCGATTTTCTCCTTTCAAATAACCTTGTAATTAATTAAATTATATTCATTTGAAGCACCAAACCACATTGATGGATTGTGTCTATTTTTTTTTCTTTATCTTTAGTTTTATTGGATGAAAACTGTAATTGTAAATTTGTTATGGTGTATTTATTAAATACATGTTTTAATTGTGGTGTAATTATAATGTAGTGTGGCAAGTAAAATTTGTTGTGGTAATATAATTACCCTTTTTGTTTCTGAATAAAGACAATTCAATTTTGGAGGTTATTACTTTTTTGTGAATTACAATTATCTCTCGTTTGGGTTTACGTTTGTAAACTTAGAACTTTCGTTCTGTGCCACCAATCCTGCTATATGGGCAGACACCATTACTATGATCAATTTAAGGGTCTAACGAATTTTTCGTGCATGTTGTAAAGTTTGGGGCCCATCCAGGTTTTTTACCCAATATTATCTTTTCATTTTTTGGTTTAAAAGAGATTAAAAAGAGCAATCTAACTTCATCAAAAGTAACCATGCATTTTTAGTCGCAAGTCCTTCTTAAGAGATGTCCTCAATTTTTAACAGGGGTTTAGTACGGAAACTTTTTTCTCCCCCTCATAAAGAGCAATATCTACGAGTTGAATAAGCAGCATAATTTTATTGGCTAGAAAATCCTATCATGCTGCTGGCGAGAGACAATATTGCCTCAACGTGATGACTGGGGTTCCTGCTGGCGAGAGCCAATATTGCCTCAACATGATAACTGAAGTGCCTCAAAGAAAATTGGATTGAATTTGTGTCTGATGTTTCTGAAAAGTTTATTTATTCAAAGAAAATAAGCTTAAACAAGTAGCCAAAGCTGTAGGTTTGTAAGCACTTACATTATTCAGATGGGATATGGACACAAGTAACTTGCTCTAAAGTCTAAATCCTGAAATGATAAATTTGAATGTTTTCGACACCAAGGTTCTTGATATTACCGCGCCTTCTATTCGTGTAAAACTTTCCCCAGTTATAAGCCTTGTATTTGGCAGGATTATCTTTGTTTATCAGCTCCTCCAGGGGTTCCACCCAAGTTGAATGTGAAGGACAGAAGAAGAATGGAAATGAGAATCTTTCCTTCTCAGAATTGACCATCACCCTGTGCTCTACACTTTCGTACTTATCATTACTCCAAACCTGTTTAAATATCCTCGTTAGAAATGAAACTAGGCAACCATTAAACAAGAACTCTTCAACACCACCCCACCCTTATTCGAAACAACCCAACAAATACCAGAACCACCACCTCTACTCTGTCCCCTACCATCTGCCAATGGAACTACATAAATCAAAGGGGGGCTTGGATGCAACACGGGGAAAGGCGGAGGGAGTACAGCAGGGTATTTTTTCGATATTAACTAGAGTGAGACCATTCCCAAGGAAAAAAATGAGTAGGGCTATTTTTGTTTTATCTCTCCAACTTGGCCCTCAAGAAATTTTATTTTGGGACTAGACCCTATATTTTGTGCAAGTCATTTTTATTCGTCTATGGACTATGATTATAACCAGGAGTTTCTCTTCAACACTATCCTTAATACGTAACCATACAGGAAGAAACGTAAAATGGGATTAAGTGAAATGACAACAGCAACAAAAATCATATGTCAAAATACATATGTGATACCTGCATTACGTCACCAACATTGACGATAAAAGCATTAGGTGTAGGTTTGACAAAAATCCACTCTCCATCTGTTTTCCTCTTCACTTCAAGTCCACCAACATCGTCTTGAGCAAGGATGGTCACGGCACCGCCATCCTTGTGTCGACCAAGACCGAGCACTAAATGAGGAACGTGGCATGGCGGATAGTGATTGAGCCTGGCATAGCTATTGTTATCCTTAAAGAAGCCATTCAATCGAGTTTTCGGCAAGCCTAAGCTCAAGGCAATGAGTTCGAGTAACTTGTAAGCTTGTTTTTCCATTTCTGCAGCAGCATACTCTTCACATGCATCCCTGAAAAGAGGCAATTCAATTAAAGTTTAAACACACACAAATTATGATAACAGAGTTATAATACCTTTCCAGGGTTATATAACTGGATTGTTAAGAGTAATTCATTACACATGTATTTATTTATATATTCAACACATCACATGAGTTGGACTCATTATTCTTGATTAGGAATTCTGTAACATCTCGAGTGGTCCTGAGTACGCGAATGGGGAATGGCGAGGGGGAAATGGAGTAACATGGGGGAAATGCAGAAGGGAGTGGCAGTATTCGGGGACTGAATAAGAAAATGAGTGGAGTACTGGGGTGAGTATAATAATGGGGAGAAGGTATATTGGAATTTTGAATTAAAAATAAAAAAAAATAAAAACTTGCCTACATAAAATGTGTTTTGTGGAAAAAAGGACTTGTTTCATTTTTGTCTATCCAACTTGGAACTTCCATGACTAATATATCAGATGGTTACCTCATATAAAAGTTTAGACGATCAGAAAAATGAGTAGTTAATTTTAATTATATATTCAATTATATCCATTCAATCTAAAGGTACCTTAATTCAGGAGGATATTCAGGCCACTGATTAATCAACTGTTTAAGTTCCTTATCCTCAGGCTCAGGAGAAGCTGGTATAATTGCCGGATTCATTAAAGTAAAATCGAACACTTCTCTCCAGTCCCTGACATTTTTAGTAAGCTCAGAATCGTAATATCCCAAAAGGTTGACTTCATCTTTACCGACCTTCTTCTTCTCCTCTTTCGATAAAGCAAAGAATTTCCTCGCCACTAATTCAATCCTTTCATGACACTTCGACGGCACCCCATGGTTGATCACCTGGAAAAACCCCCAGTTCTTGCAAGCATCACCTATCTCAGCTACTAAACTTGACAAGTCAGCATCTGTATTAGAGGAATTCAGAGGGGAGAGATCGATTAATGGGATGCCTTCGGCTTCAGTTATGTCAAGTTTAGGCTGATGTTCAAGGGCTTGGATGAAAGCAGGATCCACTTCTCCCATGGCTGAATTGTTGAAGACAGTTTGATAGTATCCCTTTGAGGTAACAGTGAAAAGTTGGTGCACAACATGTTATACTATGTTAATTATTGTCATGATGTACATTGAACCTGGACACAAAATTTAATTTGGAACCTTATCCTATGTAATGTTTTCTGCTTGCCTTCTGTAAGTTTCTGGATTGGGATCACCTAAACGGCGGCCCCTGCAATCTTTTTATGCCAGATAATCAGGCTGGGCAATTTCCTGTAAAAGTTGACAATGTCAAAAATCACACTTACAGACTATTTCCATTCTACCCTCTAAATGTGACTAAGAAGTCATCAAAAAATTATCTTGTAAGAATTTGTGATAAACTATGAAACTTGTGACAATGCCACGCCTCTATACAAATATATAAAGAACATTGTTCCTAACATTGTTACTTGAGGAGAATTAAAGTTACAAATGCCTTTAGAAAGCAATATGTGGCCAAGACCAAAAATACTTGAAGACTAACGTTAAATAAGTTAAAATTAATGTCCCTTATCTAATAACTTAAACTTTAAGACGGGATGTGTTGACTTGATATCAAATCAAAACACACAAAAGAATCAAGTCTCATCATTTCAAGAAATGTAAAAGTCAGAATTTTTGTCAAAGTTAACATCAAACAAATAAACATGTCCCTCTCTAATAATTTAAACATTTAAATAATGTGATTTAATAATATTAATACATAGAAGATGAACAAGAAGCTTAATTGGCGACTCCATGAAAATGTGATTGGATCCTTTCACTTCATCGGTGGGATTATGTGCGATCATCCAATGTTAGAAATATTTTTGTCTTACCTTATCTTTATCGCATGTTATCAAGACTCGACTTACCGATCATTATATGTACGTGGAATCCCAGATGTATTGTGCACCATACATCTGTCAAATGGCAAATCATCTTCCACTACATGTTTTAATTCACTGGAACATAATTTTCTCAACAACAGAGCCAATCTGTACATCTGGCCTACAACCCACGGATTATTAGGTGCAACTAAACCTTGTATCGTGTTACAAAATATCGGTTGTCACAATCCTTGCTTAAATAATGATTCTTTCGCTCTCAAGTCTATTCTCTATAAGCAAAATTCAAAATCTCTTCAACTTTATCTCTAAATGACGTCTCCCAAAACCTATAAAACTCCAACTAAAAAGGATAGTCACAATTCTACTGTCATACAGCTAAAAAATTATGGTCTTTGAAATTTTGAATCTTATCTGGGGAATTTTGTAAAGCTATCAACTACATTCACTTAGAAACCTAATAGAGAAATCAAAACAGTGGCAGAGATTCAAAAACTCAATTCTGAAGTGACCACAAAAGGAAAATAAATATAAACAAGAAGGCATGGAAAAGTAAAACCCAGAAAAACTCAAACTGAACAACACAAGGAAAATTAGAACATTCGTTTAAGTGAAGGTTCAAAGAATCGAGTAAATTATCAGAAACAGGAATTAAAAAAAGGAAAATGCGAAAAATGGACTCGAGAATGTTGAAAGCTAGCATAAAATGTTTCTCCTCCATCCTAAATTCATCTACTTCTCACTAAATCCCTTAAATACTTCAACAACTCTTCAAAATTGACGCTACATTAATTCATCTTAACAACTACAACTCTCCTTAATTATCCTGGCAATTTTTTTTAAAAGCAATAGTTTCTTAGTGGTTTATGTTAGCCTTATATAATATTATTGCATATTCTTCTTCTTCTTCTTCTTCTGCTCCTCCTCCTCCTTCTTGAATTGATTCAAGGTAGCTCATGTTGTTAACAGTTTAGTTCTTCCATTGTTGTAGTTATTTGAAGAAAATTTTTCTCCACAAAAAAAGGAATCTATAGTATGATGGTACCTACTTTTGTTCTTCTTCTTATTTTTTTTTCCAATCTCTGTCTTTTGAGAAAAGAACTAAGTTATTGAACTTGAGATGCTCGAGAAAAAGAAAACTCTTTTATGATTTTTGAAAAGAAACAAATAAAAGATACGGACCTTGGTCAAAACCTGTTGAACCACCAGAGTGGTTCGACAGGCAACTGGATGAATGCAACGGGACTACTACTCGCTGTCGATATAGTATATTTTAGCAAATTTGACCACAATTAAAAACACCTTTTAAGTGTTTATTTAAGCAGTGTGCATCTGTTTACTGCCTATAAAATTCGAAAAAAGCAATGCTTCTTAACGGGACCAAATATTAAATAAAAATTTCGTAGTTTTCTATTATACTGCTTCCTGACAGCATAAACTAAGAAATAGAAATCGTGTTTGGTAAATGCGACTTTGGTTGTTTTACCTTATTACTAAAGGTGCAAATGACTGTGGACTGTTGATCAACAACTGCCTCAATATCGATATATGCTCTCCTTGGTTGAAACCGTAGATTAATTCTATCATTTGGTCTTCATCTTCTTGAGGGTTTTCTAGAGTATTCTGTCCACTTCCATTGACTCCTCTGGTTCGAGTAACTCTTTAATAGTGAGTTTTCTTTGTGAAATCCAGTGAAAGAGTGTGATATTTTGATGGTAGCGTTGAGTTCTTCTAGTCCATAGAAGTAGAAGCACGTTACCTGCGATTGTAAGGATTATTGGGCAAATATGGGTTTTCTGTGTTAATACAGAAGGTACAATATCTCCGAGCCTTCAATCCGTGAAATCTTGGTGTCCAATGGTTTGAATCATAAAGTGTAATAGTTGAACTCTTCAATTTACTGTTTTCTATAGATCTATTTTGTATAATAAAAGCCATACCAATGCATTTGCCTGGCAACCTTACAAATAAATAAAGAAAATTGTGATTTTTATTGAGATAAAGCATAGACAGGATTTCTAACTTCTGGTGAACAATTCCTGTAAAAGAGCAAGAAAGCTACATGTACATGTCCTCCAGAAAGCAATACGGAAACGGCTAAAATCAAGAATACATATCAGCTATATCTAGTCAAAGTGAAGTGGGCCAGCCCTCTTGTTTTTTACACCACTAGCAATATGTAGAACTTGAACAATAAGCCCAATTCTATCATGAAACGAATTCAATCAAAACCTGATTGCTATTCCAGGATTCAGAAATTTTATTTTATTCCAGGACACAAGCTTTCACAAGAGAGCCAAAGCTGTAGGTTTATAAGTGCACACATGGATTTAGACTTGTAGAGGAAGTTTCTTCTATTCATGGTCCATGAATAGAAGAAACTTCCTCTAAACTTCTAATTCCGGAAATGACATATTTGAAAGTTCTCGACATCAAGTTTCTTGAAATTACTGCGTTTTCGGGTGGTAATAAACTTTCCCAAGTTATAAGCCTTGTACTTGGCAGGGTTTTGTTCGTTTATCAGCTCCTCCAGGGGTCCCACCCAAGTATAATGTGCAGGATGCACAAAGAATGGAATTGAAAATCTTTCCTTCTCAGAATTGACCATCGCTCTATGTTCCACACTCTTGTACTTATCATTGCTCCAAACCTGTATAATTATTCAAGTAACAGATGGCATTAGGCAACCATATAAGAACCAGAAAAATTATTCAATCTGGTCCTTCTTGAGAAAATTTTTATGTGCGGCTAGAACCTATATTTTGCGCAAGCCCTTAAGATTCCTTAAATCACAACTAAACTGAGAGAAATTAAAACAGGATTAATTGAATAACTACTGCAGTAAAAATCAAATATCAAAATTCTGAAATGATACCTGGATAATGTCGCCAACGTTGACAATATAAGCATTAGGAGTAGGTTTGACAAGAATCCACTCTCCATCTGTTTTCCTCTTCACTTCAAGTCCTCCAACCTCATCTTGAGCAAGGATTGTCAAGGCACCAGCATCCTTGTGTCGACCCACACCAAGCACTAAATGAGGAGAAGGGCATGGCGGATAGTGATTGAGCCTGACATAGCTAATATTATCCTTAAAGAAGCCATTCAATCGAGTTTTTGGCAAGCCTAAACTTAAGGCAATGAGTTCGAGTATCTTGTAAGCTAGTTTTTCCATTTCTGCTGCATATTCTTCACAAGCTTCCCTGCAAGAGGCGACTTACTTAAATTTCAAACACACATAAATTTTGTTATCACCTTTATAGAGCTATATAGCTGGATCGCTGAAAGTAATTCGGTATATACTGAATCCCACTTTAACTAAAAGTTTTAAGTGATAAGATAAAGGTCTGTCATTTATTTATTGATATTTTCAACACATCACTTGAGATCAGACTCATTTTTTCTTTTCTTGCAAAAATGTGTAACTTTGATACCATACGATTTTGTTAAAGAGCCTTTGCCTTTTTCACATGGTCAAAGTAAAAGAGCCTACTTAAAAATGTTTTTCGTATAAAGTCTTATTTTATTCTAGGAAGTCAGTTTTAGCCTTACTGAAAAATGGCCTTCAGTGCACCCTTCCCTTCTTACTTGGGGACCTTGGAAATGTCTTTGTGATCAAGTATAAAAATATTAACCAACATATAAGAGTTTGGGACTTTTTAAGATGAAAATCCAAGTCTCAATACTGTAGATGCAAATGGGGGATGGCAGGGACTTGTTTCATTTTCTCTCTCCAACTTGGAACTTCCCCAACTATAACCTTACTACTATATTGAATAGTCATTTTGATTTATAGTTTAAACAATCAGAAAAGCAAGATTTATTTATTTATATCTTCTAGTATATATTGGCTTGTCCTTCTCGAAATCAGGCTAAGCAGGTGATGAAATATGTACAGTACATACACTCAATGAAATTTTATGAGTGTTAACATTTTTGAATATTTCTATGGAGTTTCACACAATCTAAACCTACCTTAGTTCTGGAAGACTTTCAGGCCACTGATTAATCAATTCTTTAAGCTCCTTATCCTCGGGCTCATGAGAAGCTGGTATAATTGTTGGATTCATTACAGTAACATCAAAAACTTCTTTCCAGTCCCTAATATTTTTAGTGTGCTCAGTATCATAATATCCCATAGGGTTGACTTCATCTCTACTGACCTTCTTCTTCTCCTCTTTCGACAAAGTGAAGAACTTCCTTGCCGCTAATTCAATCTTTTCACGACACTTTAATGGCACTCCATGGTTGATCACCTGGAAAAAACCCCAGTTCTTGCAAGCCTTACCTATCTCAGCTACTAAATTTGAAAACTCAGCATCAGTATCAGAAGAATTCAATGGAGAAAGATCGATTAACGGGATTCCTTCGGCTTCAGTGATGTCAAGTTTGGGCTGGTGTTCAAGGGATTGGATGAATGCAGGATGCACTTCTCCCATGGCTGAAACGTTTGGGGATAGATTGATATTCCCCTCTTTAAGGTAACAGTGGCAATTAGGTTCAATGAATCATATGTATTTGTTGTAATAATTCATCAATTATTGACATATACATTGAACCTGGACACAAATCACAAATCCACCCCATGTGAGGGCCCCTATGTACCAATTTTTATGTACACCATGAATGACTCTCCGAATAATGTGTCAGCTTGCCTTTTGTAAGTTTCTTTTACTTCATCCAGGGGCTATGTTCGATCATCCAGCATTGAAAATACTTCTCTCTTACCTTCTCTTTATCAGACGATGTAAAAACTCGACTTACTGATCCATTTTCTCACCAGAAAACCTTAGCTCCCGTGACATGTCTTCTTCCTTTTAAACATATAATGGTCTCTCTAACATAGTTTCCAGAGTCCAATCCTGTAATCAATGGGCAGGCACCATGACTAGGAGCAAATTCATCTTGTTTTTTAATTCCTGGAAGTCTGGAACTAAACTGTTTTGCTTATTCTTACCTCAATTGGGCTGAGCTGATAAACTTTTTCTGAACCCAAGATGTATTTCATCTCTACTGACCTTATAAAAAAAATTTATAGTCCGATTTAGTTTCACTTGAAACACAGAACACCCTGAAAGAGATGAGACAAAGTCCTCTCGTCTACAAAAACCTATGGAAATCCGACAAAGAAGGATAATTAACATGGCAGCTATCAACTATATATACTTAAAGATTCTTAAAAAATACGACAATTCTCCGTAATCCATTCTACAACAATTCTTCATAACTGTTACAACCACTCTCCTTGATTATTGCGGCGGAGACTTCTAGTCCCTCCATCCCAATTATATAGACTTGTTTCGTTTTTTACACAGATTAAGAAAACTTCTTTAATGTCATTGAAAAATTAATTTACCAAGATCTTTCCTAATTTACCTTTATTTAATTTTTAGTAAATAAAACTAAATTATTATTGAAATTAATAAAGAATTTGAAGAAAAAGAAATGAGAGTTGTTCCACATTTCCAAGAAGTGGGAAATGTGTGTATTTGGATGATTTCAAGAGTTAGAATATCAAGTGAGGAAAATTTAATAAGGGTATATTGGTAAATGAACACAATAAAATATTCTACATTGGGAAACAAGTCTATATATTTGGGACAAGAGAAAAAGGAAACCGAGCCTATATAATTGGGACGGAGGGAGTATTTTTAATTCTATAATTTTCTTAATCAATATGCTAATATTTCCATTACTCGAGCTAATTGCAGAAAATTCCCGTTCATAAATAAAAATCGCGCAAGAGGTGAAAGAGATAGGTGACGCCGCAACGTCGAGCGAAAATTGCCTTAGAGCTGCAATGCCCACTTCCACGTCCTTACTCCAAACTCTCAATTATTTTCATCACAATATCTCTTCAAGTATAACACAAATTCCTAATCCCGGCTTCCAAGTAGAAGTTCAATTAGAATTCACGAAGTAAATTTGAATAATATTTCACAATAGAATTAAACATTGCGGCTTCAACGTTCCCATTTTTGCTAACTATGGAAAACATACACAAGCTTCACTTTAATTAAAACTCTCAATTATCTTCAATGTTGTCAGCTCCCCTTTTGTAAGTTACTGAACTTGGGATCACCTGCCCGGTTTTACAATTCAAATTTTCTGAAAGAAAGTTGAAAAAAAAAATAAAAAAAAATGAATATTTTGTTCAATTTCATTTGGACAATTAAGTTTTCTTTATGTTAACAGTAATGTCCATATTAATATTACTTACTGTTTCACAAAACATTTCTACATAACTGTGACATGGTATTAATTTAATTTTGACTGGAAAAGCTTTGGATTTCAAAATTATTTCCAGTGTTCGATTTTGCTTATTACTTTCGATGCGGACATCGCCGATAATTTTATTTTGTTATTGGGTTTTATCAGTTGAGGTTTATTTTATTGTTATTGTTATTGGGCTTGTCTTAGTGGGTTAGCCCAAACCCGTTAGGTTTTCACTATTTATTAGATTTNCATCGCCGATACTTAATTTTATTTTGTTATTGGGTTTTATCAGTTGAGGTTTATTTTATTGTTATTGTTATTGGGCTTGTCTTAGTGGGTTAGCCCAAACCCGTTAGGTTTTCACTATTTATTAGATTTTTCGTTGTAATTTAGACGGTTGATGATTATGATGAATTAAAGATTTGGCTGTGCCACGTTTTCTCCTTCTCCCCCTCTCTTCTCCCTTCTTCCCCCTCTTCCTCTTGGACTTCTTCTTCCTTTGCTTCTTGGCTTAATTCTAATTCTCCCTAATTTCTAACTCGTCCTACATCAAATTTGGTATCAAAGACGAAACCTGGATTCTGACTCAATCTGCATCCCAACACAATCAGCAAGTCCTAACATTAGCCCTAGCATCAATCCACCCAAACTGCAAAACGACCAATTGAATTCGCCACCCCGACTCGTTTACTACAATTAACCGCAAAACCGCCACGATCCCACCACCGCAAACCACCGCCAACTCGCCCTCCACCGTCGCCCTAAGCCGCCGCTGCTACACCCACGTCCAAACGACAACAGAAAAAAA
>CAIGRS010150598.1:0-15174 GCA_903798395.1 Fraxinus floribunda | reverse complement strand
CGAGTCGACGAGCTACTCGGCTCGATTTCCACCTCTAGGAATTAGGTAATGTAAAAGGTTTTGAACCAGTGGGGTTTAACTTTGTAAAGAGCTGCGAATGGAGCAGAGAGGAGGAAGATAACAATTTTCACCATGACTAATTGTTCATAGATCATGCTAAAATCAGCAAACAAACTAAACATAATGCACTTAAGTCAGGAAAATACCTTGGCTCATTTTGGGACGGACAGGCGTTGGCTCTTTATATCAACGGGAAGCTGACGACGGCTTCCTCGACAGCAACAACACTCGCAAGAGCTGCCGGATCTCCCGTGTCCACTGAATCGGTAGGTGAACGAGCGAAAACGGGGAGGAGATTTTGGGGAAAATCGGATGCGAAAATGGGGAGGAGATTAAGTGTACAGTGGGGATGCGAAAACCTGTTGTCGTCCAGCGGGTAGGTATGGATGATACGGCTGCCGTCGTTGCAGAGAGGAAAGGAAGGAGATTTCGTGTACAATGAAGAGGAAAGGAACGAGATCTGGGGACAAAAGTGATTGCACGCGGTTTTCCACATTTTCTGGCCGGTTTGGGTCCACTTAGTATTAAACCGATTTTTCATCACTTTGCACTGCCACGTAAGGTATTTTGAATTCCTGTATCACTTCTGTTTAAAATTCTGTAACCATAGCATTTTTGTTTTAAAGTATGTTTGGTAGAAATTAAAATTGAAAAATTAGTCGTTATTGTTGACTTTTATTAGATGAGTGAAACCCAATAACGATCATATTTTCAATTTTAATTGGCTTTTTAGCTCCACTAAATAGGCGCTTAATAAATGTTGTTAAAATTGATGGCGTTACCACGTCAAACAATGTCATATCAAATTTAGGGCTTGTTCGGTAGAGATTAAAATTGAAAAACGAGTTGTTATTAGTTCCTTTTATTAGACGAGTGAGACCGACTATATTTTCAATTTTAATTGAATTTTAATTTCTACCGATCCCGCTTTTAGGCTTTGTCTGGTTGGGACTTTCAGCCAAATACAATTGATTATTGGACCATTGGATTGTTACCGACCATTGCTATCCAGCAACGGTAAAAAAAGCAATTTGAAGCAGAATTTAATCTCAGGCAGGCACTTAATGTACATGCAGTAAAATAACAGTGTTTTAGCCGTAAAGTTAATACTTAACGAAAAAAAAATAAAAAATGGGGACTTCATTTGCTCGTGCTGGACGACGTCGTTCGGACTTCATTTCACATCGTAAATCGGCTTCTTCCACCATCACATAAAAACTCCGTCACCGCCAATTGCAACAAAACAATTACAGACGGGTGCCACACGCACATTGGCATTGGCAATCCGTCTGGATGGAACGATCTCGTATATACATGTAATTTATACACTCGATCAATTCGGTAAATCTTTTCATTTTTACAAACACAATATGAAATAATTTCTACTGCTAAATTCACCAATGCGGATTCACTCAATCCGCATTATTGACTCCATTATAATCAGATCGTTACATTGTTAATCAAATAATTCAATAAAATTTAAGAACTGGAACCCTGATCTGAAATTTGTTATTGGCATCGATGTCCTGGGGATTGGGTTGGAAGCGTCCATCGGAAGTATTTCATCTGATATTGAGTTACGGTTCCGACGCCGACAATCTTGATGACGTCACGCCGACGTCATCCCGATCGTCATCAGCTGCCTCCCCATTCTCCGCCTCCTCTCCTACCTCGTCGTTGCAGGATGTCGGGGACATCAGCCATCAGGAGCATCTAGGGTTTAGGGTTGACCTTGAATGGAACGCCGGCGACGATGAGGATCAAGTTGCTTTGAAGCTTCAGTCACAGGTAATGGTCGCCTTGCCTTCACCTCAAGATACCGTTCAAATCGAATTGAGAGAGAGGGGCAAAACTGGCGAGAGCAATTCGGAAAGTGGGGTTGATGATGGAGCTAATTTGACTAATGGGGATGATGGCGGTGAGAGTGATCTGGGGAACTCGCAAGGGGATGGGGTGGAAGTGGAAATGAGTGTGGTCAAGAGGAGGGAGCCGTTGAAGGGGATGATAATGTGGAGGGCAGGTGGTTCGGGCCAGCAGAATGATGGCGGGATGGGTGTGTTGGTTAAGCTTATGAGGTCCAATTTCGCCAACACCGCAACAGATGGAGTGGCCATAGGGTCTGGCTGCGCTGAACATTGGAGGAATGTCAATGTGGTCAGCCTCTGCGGTCTTGGATTGGCAGTGAGTCCTTTGCTTTCATCATTGTTAGGACAGTCGAAGCTGTTGGTGTTTACTTGTTTATATTATGCACGATAATTGATTGGTGTATTCACTTAATACTATTGCATTTGGGCGAGTGTTGAAATGTTGAGATGTTAAGTCCAAGAAAGAGGCTAAATTTTTTATTTCATTCAACAATTTTGTGTGTGAGTTAGATGATCAATTTCACTTGTAATCTCTGTCATGAAATATGTTCTTGTCTTCTAATCTTTTTTGTTTTAAGGTAATGATTGAGATTATCAATCACTGTAAATTCATTTAGTACTACTGTGCCTTGCGGTTAAACAGAGTATTTTGGGTCTGTGTGCCATTCACTAGCATATCATTTAACACGTGTGAATAACAGTTTGCCAATTAGTTTTACTATCTACCCAATTCCCAAATCACTGGCTTGATTTTTGAAGTAGTCAATGTGTTCCAGTCAGAAATGATACAGTTTTGTGCCTCTTTGGTGTTAATTTAACTTAGGTGGTCTTAATGAACAGCTGGTTGCTCTTTCTACCTTAGAGGAACCAGTTCCCCTCAATCTTATTAAAGAGTAATTGTCGAAGTAGTTGCACATATGATTAAATATATTTTATCATGTTTGTTTGTTATCTCAGGCATTGCCGGTGGAGATAACCCAACTTCCTCTTCTTGAGAAACTATACCTTGATAATAACAGGCTATCAGTTTTGCCACCTGAGCTTGGTGATCTGAAAAACTTGAAAGTCCTTGCTGTAGATTATAACATGCTTGTTTCTGTGCCTGGTAAGATTTGAAATTTTTCTTGGGTTTTGATTTCTCTATGCAGATTATATTAATTTAGTTTAGTCTTCGACTATATCTAACTCTTGAAAGTAAGCAAGTCAGATGATTACAAACTATACATTGATAAGACCTTTTTTTCCCCTTCTTTTGCTAATAAATTTGTTGCTTGTCATGGTTGAAAACTATAAGCAGTTGAATTAAGACAGTGTGTTGGTCTTGTTGAATTGTCCCTGGAACACAACAAGCTAGTTCGCCCTCTTCTTGATTTCAGGTCATTCAGTTATCATCTTACATCTATAACTTTTTTCTGCACTGTTCTAATTTTCATTTTTAAATCTCAGACGGTGTGTAATGAATTTTTCAAAAGCTCTTTACTTCTTGTCATTTTGTTGACAGGGCTATGGCAGAATTGCGTGTTTTAAGGCTTTTTGGCAATCCCCTTGAATTTCTTCCTGAAATTTTGCCGTTGCGTGAACTTCACCACTTGTCTCTTGCAAACATTAGGATTGTGGCAGATGACAATTTAAGATCAGTAAATGTACAGATAGAGGTATGTAATACAAAAGTCTTGCCATGGTTATTCTGTAGATTACTTGTCTGGTCAGTTTGAAGTTTACTTTTATGTGGGTTTATTGTAGATGGAGAACAGTTCTTACTTTGTTGCGTCTCGACATAAACTGAGTGCCTTCTTCTCCCTCATATTCCGCTTTTCTTCTTGTCATCACCCGTTGCTGGCTTCTGCCTTGGCCAAGATAATGCAAGATGAGGGAAACCGTGTAGTCGTGGGAAAAGATGAGAATGCTGTGCGGCAGCTCATTAGTATGATAAGTAGTGAAAATCAGCATGTGGTATGTTGGAATTTTTAGTCAGATTGCTCATGGTTTTCAGATATGCATTTTCTTATCAGTTAAATGCTTTGCCAGGTAGAGCAAGCTTGCAGTGCTCTCTCAGCTCTTGCATCAGATATCCACGTGGCGATGCAATTGATTAAATCTGACATCATGCAACCTATTGAAAGGGTGTTGAAATCTACCCGAGCTGAAGAGGTGACCTCAGTCTTGCAAGTTGTGGTCAAGTTGGCTTTCACATCTGATGTTGTAGCTCAGAAAATGTTGACAAAGGATGTATTGAAGTCATTGAAATTACTATGTGCCCACAAAAATTCAGAGGCAAGCTCATTTAATGCATTTCTCTTTTGTGCTTATGGTTAACCTTCTAGTCCGTTTCCACTGAAAGTAAACATTCTCTTTCTTCAGGTACAAAGATTGGCTTTATTTTCTCTTGGAAACTTAGCTTTCTGCTTAGAAAACCGCCACACCCTAGTTACTTCAGAAAGTCTTCGGGAACTTCTTCTGCGGCTGACAGTTGCATCTGAGTCCCGCGTGAGTAAAGCTGCAGCTCGTGTTCTGGCAATATTAGGTGGTTTTTTGTGGGTGTTTCATTCTTTGTTTTGGATATGATTTATATCCATAAGCTAACAAGACATATACTCTGTTATTTTAGGAGAAAATGAGATTCTGCGGCGCTCTATTAGAGGCAGACAGGTACCCAAGCAAGGATTGCGCATACTCACAATGGATGGTGGTGGCATGAAGGGTCTTGCAACTGTAAACATTCTAAAAGAAATCGAGAAGGGTACTGGAAAGCAGATACACGAGCTCTTTGACCTTATTTGTGGAACATCTACAGGTGGAATGCTTGCTGTTGCTCTTGGAATCAAACTGATGTCCTTGGAAAAATGTGAAGAAGTATACAAAAAACTAGGTCAGATTCCTCTTTCAAAAGAAGAGCTCCAACATCATGATTTGTTACTATATTGGCTGTTTTTTTCTTTTTTTCTTTCATTTTGTATTCTTGCCCATTTCATTTTTCCAGGGAAACTTGTCTTTGCTGAACCTGTACCAAAGGACAATGAAGCAGCAAGTTGGAGAGAAAAGTTGGATCAGCTCTATAAAAGCTCATCGCAGAGTTTTCGTGTTGTTGTGCATGGATCTAAAGTATGTCATGATACATTCCTCTTCTTTGATGTATATTTTTCAGATAGTCATGCTTGATATGTCGACGATGGTACGCTTGTGCATTTTTTACAATTTTGTTTTTTTGTTTCCCCCTTCATTTCATCCGAGTCTCTATTTCACTTCTCTGTTTTACAGACTTCTTGAAAACATGTGTTGAAGTGTTTACAGATAAAAATTGAGCACTTTTTATGAAATTATAGAGTGACACCATATTTTCTTCCAGCACAGTGCAGATCAGTTTGAAAGACTGCTGAAGGAAATGTGTGCTGACGAGGATGGAGATCTCCTCATAGAATCAGCAGTTAAAAGGATTCCTAAAGTTTTCGTTGTCTCAACTCTGGTCAATGTTATGCCAGCTCAGCCATTTATTTTCCGAAATTACCAGGTATGATTTGAAGATTTTCGTTTTTTACTTTATATTCACATGTGTATTGTTTTGACATGCTCTGTTTTAGTTGTTTTACTGTTATGAACTAACTGAATTTCTCCACTAAGTTCAGTACCCTGCTGGAACACCAGAGGTTTATTCTGCTGGTTCAGAAAACTTGCCAAGTGGTGGGCAAGGAGCAGCAACTACTGCAGCTCCATTTGGATATAAACGTAATGCTTTCATGGGAAGTTGTAAGCATCACATATGGCAAGCTATAAGAGCATCATCTGCAGCACCATACTATCTAGATGATTACTCTGATGGTACCCTTTTGTGCTCGTTGTGCATCTGATGTCATAGCTCTTCATCTGTTTGATCAGTTTCTATGCTTGTTTATGGGCAATATTTCCTTGCCTTTTTTTGAACTTCATTCTCTACAGGTGTATATCGCTGGCAAGATGGGGCTATTGTAGCAAATAACCCTACTATTTTTGCCATACGAGAAGCTCAACTATTGTGGCCTGATGCTAAAATTGATTGCTTAGTTTCCATTGGTTGTGGGTCCACTCCAACCAAGGTACGAAGAGTTTTTTCAGTTTTGTGCAGCTTTCATGCAATTTTATCTTCTAGTTTTTGGTAATATAGTTTTAAGAATGTTCATAGAGTTTTAAGGAATGAGCCAAAAACTTGCCTGTTATAAGAATTTACGAATTTAGTGAATTGCCAAACCTTTGTCCAATAATAAGTTGTTTATGAGAACTTATTCTGGATTTTGAACTTCATCTCTTCTTTCTTCATACTGAAGTCAAAACTCAATTTTGAGACTGACCGAGTCAGTCATATTGGATTTTCAGCATGATGACCCAGTAAGTAATATTGACCCCATTGTAGGGGATGGAGGTGGGGTTTGTACATCATACTGGTTCGATATTGGCAGTGTAATTATTTTATGATTTGCAACAATTACTTTTTGTCAAGTTTGTTGATTTCCTGCTGTCTATTATCCTTTTATATTAGGTTCGTAAGGGTGGCTGGCGCTATTTGGACACTGGACAAGTTTTGATTGAGAGTGCATGCTCTGTTGACCGTGTGGAGGAAGCTCTGAGCGCATTGATCCCTATGCTGCCTAGTGTACAATATTTTCGATTCAATCCAGGTTAAGTTATGATTTAATATGTTGTATGTGTGATGACTAGGCATTTGTGTCCAAGCGGTTAACTTACGTATTGTCCGCTATGGGAGAGTTTAACCCATCTTACCCCTCACGACTTTCCGTCGCATTCCCCTGAATTCGAACTCAAGATTTCTGCTTTACAAGAGATCTAAGTTGAATCTTGCTATTTTGTAACAACCGGAGCCTCATGCCCGGCCATTCTCTTACTATTGTCCGCTTTGGGAGGATCTAAGCCCATCTTACTCCTCATGGCTTTTTGTTCGCGTATCCAATTAGTATCAGGATTCAACTTAAGTTTCTCGTAAGGCAGAGGTAGAGGTCGTGGGTTTGAATTCTAGGGACACGACAAAAGCCATGAGAAGTAGGATGGATTTAGGTTCTCCCAAATCGGACAATACGTAAGAGAATGGCCGGGCACAAGGCTAGGATTGTCACAATATTTCTTCCCTTTATTTAATCCTCCATAGCTAGTACTGTTATTTCTTTTCTTGAACAAATAGTAATGTGATTTGGATCTAACAATCTAACTAGAAACACAGTTGTATTGTCTCATATATTCGTTGAATGGAATTATCAACCGTGAAACTGTTAAAGTATATTCATTCTCAACGTTTTTTTTTGCATGCAGTTGATGAGCGCTGTGATATGGAACTGGATGAAACTGATCCAGTGGTTTGGCTAAAGCTAGAGGATGCTGCAGATGAGTACATTAAAAAAAATTCTGCTGCTTTCAAAACTCTATGTGAAAGATTGCTTGAGAGTCTGCATGATGATAAATTTGTGGAGACGATGCAGTCTCAGCAGCTACTCAAGGCAAAGGGCATTGAAGGCTGTATGGCTTCTCATCATCTGTATTTGTTTCCTGAGGCTTATGTATTCCTTTGATTGTTGGGCTTAGATTTGCTGATTTTCTCTGAATGGCAGGTTCAAATGAGAATAACCTCTCTTTAGGCTGGAGGCGTTGTGTGCTTCTTGTGGAGGCTTCCAACAGTCCAGATTCTGGAAGAGTTTTCCACCATGCTCGTTCACTTGAGACATTTTGTGCTAGTAATGGGATAAAATTATCTCTTACTAGTGGCACGTCTGGGTCCATTAAGACAGCTCCAGGATCTGCATTTCCAACGCCATTCACATCACCTCTATTTACTGGAAGCTTCCCATCGAGTCCTCTCCTTTATAGTCCTGATCTTGGCCCTCATAGGGTTGATAGAATCGATTTAGTCCCACCTTTAAGCTTGGATGAATTCCATGTTGCAAAAACAACAGTGTCACCCACTGGGTCACCTCCCAAACGCAGGCAGCTTTCCCTTCCTGTCCTATCGTTGCATGAGAAAATTCAGAATTCACCACAGCTTGGAGTAATTCATTTGGCATTGCAAAATGACACATGTGGCTCCGTATTAAGGTCTCACTTTTCCTTGTTTTCCTCTCCAGATCAGCTTTAAGATTTCACAATTGTTGCACATCTTCTTACGTCTATTCTTTTTTTTATAATATAGTTGGCAGAATGATGTATTTGTGGTTGCTGAACCTGGAGAACTAGCTGATAAGTTTCTGCAGAGTGTTAAATCCAGCTTGCTTCTAATGATGAAGGGCCGGCGCAGGAAGTATGCATCAGCCATAACCAACATCTCAACTGTAGCTGATCTTGTTTCATGCAGACCTTACTTCCAAATTGGTGGTGTTGTCCACAGATATATAGGACGGCAGACTCAGGTGTGCTTCTACCTATATAAACTTGGTACACTTTTCAGTGGTCAATTTAATTTGGGCAATGGATTGATTTATTGTCTGTTATCCTTAAGGTCATGGAAGATGATCGAGAAATTGGTGCTTATATGTTTCGCAGAACTGTTCCTTCAATGCACTTGAACCCGGAAGATGTCCGCCATATGGTATGTTCTTGGATCAGATAATCTTTTTTTATTTCAGACTTGCTATGTGTACATAATTNTCATCTTTCTGTTTCTAAGTTATTATGTTATTTGTATAGCTCAATTTTATTTTCTTAAAATTGATTTATAGATTTTATATTTTTATTTTTGTCAAAATTAATATGCAATTATTATATGAGACTTGCTATGTGTACATAATTATACACATAGGGGGTTACATAATGTGAGTGGGGTGGGGCCCGCGCTACAGTAACGTGGGGCCCCCCCCACTCACATTATGTCATTCCTTGTGTGCATATTTATGTACATCTAGATAAATTCTTTTTATTTTTATTCTGTCAGAAAAACAGTAGGCTTCTGAACAACGTAACGTGAAATTATTTTTATCTACAAATGACTAGAATCTTGTTTATTAACCAAAGGTTTTGCAGTAGCTTATTCATTCAATTTACTCAACAACCTATTCTAATTCAAATGAAGAATCTAAGGCAAAGGGGAAAGGAAAAGATATCTGATATGTTCTTAGCAATAATACTTATCTATTTCTATCATCTGGCCAAAACTTGGAGGTTACTACTTACTAGTATGTTATGGAAATAATTCTCTCCTGTTAATGAAAGAACATTGACAAAATTACAGAATATTTTGGTAATGTTCTAGTTGCGTAGTTGCACTATTTGATTTCCGTCTTCCATGGTTTTGTTGAGTGCTGATATTCATTCCATGCAAGCTATTTCTTTGAATATGCTTGTATATTCAGATGCTGATTTTCTTTTAAGATTTTTAAACCAGGATTTAATATGTTTCTTTTTGGATTCTGATTTTCTTTCTTTCTTTCTTTTCATTTTTTTTTTCTTTTTTTCTTTTTTTGAAAAAACTATGTTTCTTGTGTTTTTCAATCTGTAGTAAGTTCAAAGTCAGAAATATACCGTCAAATATTAGATTCAAGTTTTCTATTTGTAATCCTTGTTCTGTTGAACCGCCCAGATCGGAGCTTGGAAGGACAGAATTATAATCTTCACGGGGATATATGGACCTATCAGAGCTTTAATTAAAGCATTTCTAGATTCCGGTGCTAAAGCTGTTATATGCCCTTCTTCTGAGCCTGAAGAGACACAGTTGACATCATTATATGGTTCAGGTGAGTTTGGTACATTTGAGAATGGGAAATTTGAGATTGGGGAGGAGGAAGCAGAAGACGAAGAGACAGACCCTGCCAGTCCAACGAGTGATTGGGAAGATAGTGAACCCGAGAAAGATGGAGAACGTTCCATGCCCTTTTGGGACGATGATGAGAAAGAATTATCACAGTTTGTGTGTGCCTTGTACGATTCACTGTTTCAGGGCGGTGGAAGAGTGGATGTTGCTTTGCAAAATGCTCTCGCATCCCATCGGAGGTTGAGATATTCATGCCATCTTCCAAGCATACCATAATATTTACCAGCTATACGAGATTTTTCTAAGGGAGATGCAAGATAAATATTGATTTATAAGTTGATGTTGCGCCTAGGTGAGTATCTACGCCGTCTCCCAAGTATATCATAGTTTGTAAAGAACAATACGAGAAATTGTATATCAGAGGTAGAGGGAAAAGAAGGAATACTCTGAAAATGGAACAGGAAAAAAAGTGGAGAAGAATAAAAGTGAAGGAAAAGAATGGAAACATAGATGACTGAAATAATTCACATAACAAGAAGGAACTTATTGTTTGATGTTTACCATTGATTTGTGGTCAATGCTAATATTCTTTCTCCTGCTTTGAGCTTGCACTATTTCTGTGTGTGCCTTTCCATTTTTTCTGCGATTTGTGTTTGAATTTCTCTCCTCCTGCTCCTCCCTGGACATCTAATGTTTATCTTATTCTAATATTCGAGTCAAGAGAATGGAAAATGAGAAGGTTGGTAGTCCCTGTGAAGAGAATGAAGCATAACCTATGCCTCTGATGTGACATAGACAATTCTATGACATGTTGTCTTTTACCATAATCATTTAGTCTCGAAGCTGGTTAGATTGTCTCGTCACTCTTCGTAAATTACAAGCCTCGTCCATTTTAGGGTGCCAAACATGCTCTTAATGGGCAAAGTACACTTTTGCTTCGTCTATTAATGTTAAGTTATTTGGAAACCTTGATCATAAGGTAGTGAGAATTTGAAGTCATTGAAACCGATACAGGTATAAAACCAGTAGGCTTCCGTTGAATTGAAGAACAGTGAATTTCTAACCAGAAATGGTTCCTGTTAATTGAAGGCTAAAAACCACGTGTATAAAGCAACAAATGTAGTAGTAGAGAGGCACATAACTAACAAGTCAATCAAGTTGATAATCAAATAGCAATCGCTACATATTCTTTGTTTTATGTATGAAAATCATTCTTTCTTGCATGTTTCCCATCTCTTCTTGAGAAACAAGTGGGCTATTTCTTTGCAAAATTGTGCTCAATTTCATATGTGGCAATTCCGCCAAGATTGTGATCAATGATAATAATGCAAAACAGGCAACATGTACAAAAATTACATGGAAGGCAAAAGGAAATGGATAAATTTTGAAAGTTCACTCTCTTCGTTGTTTGGAGGTACAAATGACGAATCACATCTCTATCAGCAGTTGCAATGATGCAAAATCTCACGATGTCCACTTTGAACGAAACTGTTTTTTACAACATAACAAGTCTTGAGCCTTGACCATTGGCAGCCGTGGTACTGTAGGGTCGCTTTGGAGGAGATAAGAGTATTTCACAGTACTTGAATTGGACTCTGGTTTAAGTCGTGGAAAATTACAGACATCTTCAAGAGAAGATGGCTTCACATGAATGAAACTTCTGGCCTGGTTCCAAGCTTTTGACGGGGGTCATGAAGAAGTAACAAAAGAAGGGATAATGGGATCATATCAGGCATGTGTTCTAAGGCTGAACGAAATTCAGGGGTTCACTTGTAGAAACCTTAAAGCAGAGTCGAAGAAATTTGAAGTTTAAAGTCTAAAACATGAGTTAGTCTCGAATTCTTAGGACATGGACATAGTTTTCTTGGAAATTTTGAATCATCTTCCTTTACGAGTTCATTGTACTGGTCAATTTGATGCTTTAGACATGATTCAAAAAAAAAAAAAATTCTTGGGCTTAGCCGCCTGACTGACACGGATTGCTGTATACGGAAGACAAGCTATGCCCAAGTATATATCAGATACACGAAGAAAAAACGAGAGAGAGCAATGCAAAAACTTTGGAGGTTTCAAAGAAGAAAAACCCTAAAATACTGCCCATTGTCTTATTCAGTAGTACATAACAACATTCGTTTCAATAAAGAAATACAAAACTCTCCAATTTGATATATAATCAAAATGGAAAATGGAAGTTGAGTTTACTCCTCCCTACTTCTTTGACAGTCATCAGGCCTGAAAAATATGCAAAATAATTACGATGATCAGCAGCTTATGCTTCTACTGTAATAGTAATCTCGTCATCAATATTCTCATCGTTAGCATTCTCATCGGCTAAATATTCAAGAGCAGTAACGACATCTGCAATCAAAGGTCGGGTGCTAGCTTCATCTTGGAGACACATGGCTGTAACAGCAACAGCTTGATACAGACCCTTCAACGGATACCTCCCTTCTAGCAATGGATCTACCATTGATGTGAACTTTGTTTTGTCCTTGAAAAGAGGCTTTGCCTGCAGATTTACATTCTAAATTAACATTACCAGGTTTTTTTACTCGAGACTAGGTACTCTATGTTAGTTTGTATTTTTCTTATAATGATGAACCACATCATAAAATTTGTTAACTTACCCAAGCAACTAGGTTCTGCTCTTCAATTGGTTTCATGTTGTCTATAGCTCTCCTTCCAGAAATAATCTCCAGAAACACGACTCCAAAACTGTAGACATCAGATTTCGTACTCAGCTTGCCTGTCTGGGCATACTCTGGTGCACAATAGCCATACGTCCCCATCACCCTAGTCGAAACATGATCCTGTTCGCCTGTGGGACCCAACTTAGCAAGTCCAAAATCAGAAAGCTTAGGATTGAATTCTGCATCCAATAATATGTTAGATGGTTTGAAGTCCCGATAGATGATCGGAGGGTTGGCTGTGTCGTGTAAGTATTCAAGTCCTCGAGCTGCCCCGTTGGCTATCTTCATCCTCGTGTACCAATCCAAAGGATTCTTATTCGAGGGTAAATCTAACAAAACAAAAGTAACAAACACCACTAACGTAAAACCACTTATCTGTTCAAAAGTTTCTTGAAAATTCAAAAGCTTACCAAGAAGGTGACCTTCTAAAGATCCATTGCACATGTATTCGTATACTAATATCCTTTGGTGTCCATCAGCACAGTACCCTATTAGATTAACCAGGTTCGGATGGTGAACGAGGCTTAATCTTAAAACTTCAGCAAGAAATTCCGTGTTTCCTTGTACTCCATTCTTGTCAAGTTGCTTAACAGCCACAGTCTAGACAGGAAATCAATCTAGTATGATAAGACAGCAAATGTACATGCAAATAAAACAAGTTGAAATACAATCATGCTATGCTGCCAGGGAGGGTACTCTCCCTGACAGCAAACTCATAATAGGGGAGCATTTTTTTGTCATTTTTTTATTTACGTGGGTCACATGCGCATGTGAGTGTATGTCAACCAAGGTGTCAAATATTTTTTTGCAAAAGAGCTTTATTCTATGAAATAAAGACACTCAAATATCCATGATATATATACTTGATTTGTGTTCTTAAGATATCCCTTGTAGACTCTTCCAAATCCGCCTTCGCCTACTAGCAGCTCGGGATTGAAGTTTTCAGTCGCGCTAGCCAGTTCACGGAAAGTGAATACCTCACCAGCAACTCTTGCATTTCCATGTCTAAGTATTTCTTCAGCTATTAACCTTTGTTTATTACCAGCTGCATATGATCAAAAGGTAGCAGTTACTCAGGTTACAACTCCTAGATTTCCCACCAAAACTATTTGTCAACAAATCAAAAACACAAGCAAATGTCTGAAAATTGTCAAGAATCTAAAACTTTCAGAATCAATTTGGAAAATGAACATATCAGTCTCTGTTTATACATAAAATCAAAATATTTGCAGCATTTTGAGATCTAAGGTAAAATTCAGCAACCCAAAATCCATAAATGCAAATAGAAATTTCACGGAGAAAAAATACATAGATAATGAATAGTTTCGAATCTAACCTGTTTGCATTGAAACACTTCTGGCCATTGTGGACAATGCTTCTGCATCGTCATATTTATTGGTTGTCTTGTTCACATTCACAGAACTTCTCGATGATTTTAAAGGATTCCTCCTCATTGTGTTAATCCATAACAAGGTGCTATGATCCGGTCGAGGTTTTTTTATTTTATTTTTATTTTTTAACCACGGATTAAGAAACTGATTTCTGCAATCAATGATCTCTAACTAGGGTAAAACATATGAAAAATTAGATTCAGATTGAACTAATAAAGGAAAAAAATTTAAGAAGATGAAAATGTGATTGTAAAAGAAACTATACTCCAGGAATTTTTATAACAACAAAGCCAAGCTGAGAGACTCGGATTTGTCGGACGTTTGGAGGAAATTTGGCTTTCAAATATTATATATCTTAACTAACTTTCGACAGTTGTAACTCAATTACTTGCTAATTGAACAATATTATGTCACGCGCATATCTTTATTAATCTCATTTAATTAAGAAGTTTAGTGGGTCAAATATTGCTTTGAAAGTGCAAATAAAGTTCTACATCGGATAAAGATAAGATAAGATAAATATATTCTATCTACTAGTTTAACATTTTAGCCATGGAGACATACGAGACGAATTTTCAATTGCAGCCGAGCAAAAGTGGTGTTGATCCAATAAATGAATCGCGATAACCTAAAAAATTCATGGTTAGTCTCAAGGCACTTATGCGCACATAACACACTAATAGAGTTGGGTCTTTGATGCAGCATTAATCCGTTCTAATTTAAGGAATAGAAATGGATAGATTGTCGTTTGAAGGAACTGATGTGATATGGCACTTCGCTCGAGAAATCTCACGCTGAATAAACTTGAAGCACATAATAAGCGTACAAGTAAATTAGACCACTCTTATCCAAGAAGTGAACCTTGTCAATTTTATCTTTCAAAAATTGTTTTCATTAGTAATACAAAACCAAAATACCGGGAAACTCTCGTGAGTTTACCATCGAGAGAATATGAAGTTCTATGCAAAATTTACAAGAGATGGGAGCCGAATACAGACTGTACCTTAACGTCTATGATATACAAGGTAAGTGTAAATATGGAAAATAAACATTTACAAGAATAACAGAGGGCACAATATATCGCAGCAAATCACGTTTGGCTGATTTTAGTCATTGCAGTCAAGATCATTATCGGTGGTTTCCTTAATATGCCCCTTCAAGCATCAGGCAAATTTTGCACATTGAGCTTGTCTCTGAGAAAATTGAATCTGGCCGAGACTATGTGTTTGGTAAGTCCATCAACAAGCTGGTCCTTGCTTGAGATGAATCAAACTCCTAATGCCTTTTGTTGCACTTTTTCTCAGACAAAGTGGTAGTCGATTTCGACATGCTTTGTTCGCGCATGGAAGACAGGGTTGGCTGTCGATATGTAGCCCCAATTAGTGATGACAACCCCCCCCCCCCCCCCCCCACGGGGGGGGGGGGGGGGGGGGGCGGTGATTATTTTA
>CAIGRS010150584.1:0-18215 GCA_903798395.1 Fraxinus floribunda | reverse complement strand
AAAATGAAGTCATATGCATCTTTATCCAATGATAACCACTTTACATTTTTTATTATAAAAACTCGCACTCTATGCTATTTGAAGGTGGTGCAATTTTATACACTCATTAAATATTTCTCTCTTATTCGTTTTATACCCCAATGCTCGTACACTTTCATGGCTCGTGTCTATTGTCCATCCCACACCAAATATATATTTAAAAGTTGATTGGCTTGATAATCGGAGTGCACGCGACTGCTTCTACCACCACTTGAGAAGATCACGTGCTTCAAACAATTTGTCCAATTGTATAGGAGCTATACCCGTAAAAGTGAGTAAAGTTGAAATCTGTTAACCACGTCACGTTCAGAAATCGAGATCAACACAAATAATAAGCCCTTGTTTGAATGACATTAAAATTTTCATTTTCATTTTCATTCTCCTATTCATTTTTAACAACACATTTTTCAATAAAATAATATTTTTCATCACATCAATAACTTTTCTTTCATTTTCAACTACACATTCTCTATCAATTTACAATTCCAAAATACATTCTTTCAAAATAATGTGGTTCAGACACACCTTTAAATTGTAATACATTTTTTTAAAAAACTTGTATAGCATTTCTTTTCATTGTCAAATGAAGTTATTTTTTTTGACACAATACCTTGTTTTAAAGTTTATTTTTGACAACTTATGGAATGATGAGATAGTCAAACGGTCAAATCAACTCCCTCGATTAGAAATAACCTTCTTATTTATGTAACAATTATATAATTATAAATCTTCCCCTTGACCAATTTTGACGCTGAACTTGAGTCTCATTGCACAATCAACTTGAGTCCTAATCGATATTGTGTGAAATTTTGGAGCCTACTTCTCTAATTTTTATTATACAATGAAAGTAAAATTCAATAAATTTATTTTTACACTTATTTTCCACATTATTTGATGCATAAAATAATAATAAAAATACCATATTTATGAATAACAAATTATCATATGTATGCTATGTAGGAAATTATCGATAGTGTCTATTATATATATCATTATTCATTTAAATGTCATTTGAATCTCAAAGCCACCTGCCGATTCCATTTTCTTTCCATAATAACAATAATTTCTTAGTTCTCAAGACTTCTCTTCTTGCTAGACCTGACCACTCAAGCATTGCCTTTTAGAATTTATTGGCTACGTTCTCTAAGGGTTCGTTTGATTGCAATGGTGAAAAATGGGTGTAAGAAAATGTTTTACAGGGAAAATAATTGCCTAGAAATTATTTTTCAGGGAATTGTTAATTAAGTGTGTTTGATTGATATAATTTTCCACCCAATTTTTTTTTTTTTTAAATTTTGAATCTTTTTGTTCACGTTTGACTTTATTTTATATGGAAATTATTCATTAAAATCAATTTTTTTTAACAATTGGTTATGAAATTTGTTATCATTACGAAAAAGTAAAAATAAAAAGGTTTGCTCCAAAACTATTTTTCATCAAAATTTAGTGTTCGTTTGGCTTCGTTTTACGTGAAAATTGTCCATTAAAGTGAAATTTTTTTTACAATTGGTTATGAAATTTATTTTCATTGCTAACAAATAAAAAAAATAAAATTGGCCAGAACGTGGAAAATGAATTCCCACTTTTCCATGAAAACAGGCGCGTGAGGGTGGGGGTGGAGGTGGGGATGGGAAAACAATTTTCTTGGAAAATTTTACACATCAAAAAACACAAAAGTGGGAAAATATTTCCATTTTCCATGGAAAATTTGATAAATCAAACAGGCCCTAAATAACAAACCTCACCCCACCCCCACCCCCACCCCCACCCCCACCCCCACCTCTCATATATCTAGATCAATAACTTGCAGTAGAGTTCTAAAAATTATTAATTTATTTGAACAAAATTGAAAATTTACAAACTACAGATGTAGTCCTTTAATTTTAATTTTTAATCAAGACTCCGTGCAAGGCAAGTCGCGGCCAATATCAAGGAAAGTCAATGACTTGTCACTTGTTAATGTTTGTTAAAATCGTACTAAAAAATGAAAAAATTAGACATATTTCAATTTTGACGGTTCAAAACTTTAGACATAGCCTCTGTTTGAACCACATTCTCATTTTTATTTTCGTTTTTCTATTCATTTTCAACCATACATTTTTTAATCAAATAATATTTTCCATCACATTAATAACTTTTCATTCTTTTTCAACCACACATTTTCTATTAATCTACTATTTCATAATATATTCTTCCAAAATAAAGTGGCTCAAACACGCCCTAAATATGATGGGAACATTTTGTACTCTCTTAAGAAACAAATAATTCTTCTGAATATTTTATATGACAACATGGAGTTGTTTATTTATGTCTAATTGGACAACATACGTTGCGTCGAAAGTTAATGTTATGGTGCTAAGCCTTAGTCACATGATTCGTGATTTTGGGTTCACGTTCTAATACCCACATATTGTTTTGTGAATGTTATTATGAATATGTATAACCACCATCTTCACGATTTTAATTCACGTTTTAATATCCACGTCTTGTTTTATAAATGTTATTATGATATTCATAAGTAAAGAATCCTCATTTGGTAAGATGGTGTATGGTGGGGGATAAAAGTAGATTTTTAGTAAATTGTGATAGAACTTTTTGAAATGAGTGGTTGAAAAGATGTGAGATCCATGAAAGATGTGATTAATATTGATTGTTTGAGTTTGAGTTATATTAAAATCTGAACCAAACATGACCTAATTGAATACCATAGAGAAAGAGAGAGATTTAAAATAAATTTTTCCTAATCAAAGTTAAAATAATTTTGATTGTAAAATAAAAACAATTAATTTTGAATGAAAAGTAATAAGCATTAAGGAGGAATGGAAATTTGAATTTTGGAAAAATCCATTTGAGTTAGCGTTTCCAAAAATTCTACTCTCCAAAAAATGGGTGTAAAACACCCTCTCAGTTAACAATTAGCTCAATTTGAACTGAGATTCAACGTGCGTGGACGTGATAAAGTTTGATATCTGTTGGCGACGTCGTAATAATTTTTTTGAGGTCAATAAGAATGAGTATCAAACAGAACCTTAGATAATACATTTATTAATGTTGTAAATGAACTGAATTTAACAACTAAGCTATATCCCAAAGCCAAATGAAGGATGCATGAAAGAATCCGATCCTTCTATTCGTTTTTAGGCTCCGAATGTGGCGAGTTAGTTCGATAGATGACTTCTATTTACGTTTTTCACCTAAACCAAAATATGCACTCCCATAAGAGTTTGGACCCGCATTTGATTAGGATCCGACCCTTTTTGGCCCACTTCGCTGAGTACAATCCTCACTTTCATGTTCCACCTCCCCGGCTCCCCCAATGCACTCACTCTTTCTCCTTCCTCCTTCAATTCAGTTAGTTAACTCACTGAACCACAAATAAATTGTCCCATAAGTTTTTTTTTTTTNATAAGAGTTTGGACCCGCATTTGATTAGGATCCGACCCTTTTTGGCCCACTTCGCTGAGTACAATCCTCACTTTCATGTTCCACCTCCCCGGCTCCCCCAATGCACTCACTCTTTCTCCTTCCTCCTTCAATTCAGTTAGTTAACTCACTGAACCACAAATAAATTGTCCCATAAGTTTTTTTTTTTTAAGCCTTTTCTTTTTGCTTGATATTGATGGAAAATCTGGGACTTGCTTCATCCTCTAAAATTGTGCTGGGTTTTTCCCCAAATCCCAGAAACACAATTCTCTCTAGGAAACCCTTTTTGGGTCTTCCGAATTTACTCAAGAAAACCAGTAAAAATGGCAGACACACCAAAGAAAATTCATCATTTTCAGCTGTTTCTTTACTTCAGGGCCACAAAACCACCAAAACTATTGGTAAACCTCATTTACTGACCACTATCTCGATGTATGCATTATTGTTCGTCTTTATTACATATACAATCTTTAAATTATTTTAATCTGAATATGAATGTGGATGCTTGCTTTTTGTCGAAATGCAACTTTTATTATGGATTTTGTTCCTAAAGGTGATTTTATTTATTTATTTTTTATGTTGATATATAATAATATACGTGCCTATATGTTTGTTTTTGGTAAAGATGTTATCTTTATTATTTACACGCGTGCTAGATTTTATGTTTACTGAGGCAAGTCTCTGCTCGTAGACCATTTTTTTTTTTTTTTAAACTGGTGCTTTTGTTCCCCTTTTGTGTCTTTCATTGATGACTTTTGCTGTGTACTGTATTGGCTCTTTATTCTACAAGAGATTGGATAACTCCATAGTTGAATGAGTTGAAAATGTTTTTAAAAGCAAGAAGTTAAGAAAACAATTTCCCAAAAAATGAACTGTAGGTTTAGTACATTTTAGGATAGTCCTTTTGTTTCATGATGTCCTTGAGACTTGATGGATGGTATTGGTTTTATTGATTCCTAGAGAACTTTATGTCTCCATGATGGTTGACGTGATAATAGAAGCACTAAGGCGGTGGTGTTTGTCTCAAAACAGTAGTTTTGGGCTGTGATATTGCAGGTGACCATTGGGGAAGTTGGTATTGAAGACACCCGTGCGATCATGTGTAGATAATCCATCTCCGTTTGCACAAGAAAAGGCAGATCAAACTGGTTAAAACTCTAGTACGTTTAAGGAAAAAATTGTTTTAACACCAGTGAAAACCTAGCTTAAAGACCATATAAAGCATCTAGCTCGACAACGCTTAAGTACCATCATACATAATAAATAATGTCCCTTCTGTAATAAGTCGATGGGATGGTCGTGGTAAGGGTAGAAATGATTCTTGGAGCCAGCATTTGTATTGCCAGGTTTCTGGATTTAAGGATAGAGAACTGCCACAATTATCACCCTGAAGAAAGTTGTATTGCCATTTGTGCAATGAAGTCTTCTGCTTAAGTGAAACCAGTGGAGCCTATGTACCTAATAACTTTGATTACGCATATCCATTTGAAAATGTTCTTTCTGGACCTGCATGGCATGTGATTACGAGTTAAAGAACGGAGTTATACGTGTTGGTTAGTTCCTTGGTGCTGATGGTTTGTCTACACTTGGGTATTTACAAGTTTATGCTTGCGATAATAGTTTTATTTTTGAAATGGGGGAAGGCACATCTAGATCCTGGATTAGTTAGTTCTTTGAGCATTTCTTCAAGTACAATTAGGCTTCAGCTTTATTGCCAATGGCTTTATTTTTGGCTTTAGAGCATGCTTGGCTAAGCCAAAAATGTTAACTTATAGGCAACTTTTAATATAGATTTTATTTTAATTGGTCAAAGTTGGAAATAAGTAGGATAGTTTGAGATTAAGGTAAGAGTTATTTGCAAAATAAGCAGCTTTTTTACTTAAAAGTAAGAAAATAAAGGGTGCATTTGGTTCACTGGAAACCATTTTCAATTTTCAAAATTTCAAAATGCTGAAAATGTGTTAGATTCAGTATTTCTAAAAATGCATTTTCGAAAATAAGGATAAATCATTAAACTCAAAACACAATTTTGACGTTGTGAGTCAAAACATGGAAAAAAAGGATTAAATAAAATTTTATTTAAATGAAAATAAAATTTTTAAATTTAAAAAAAAATGATAAATTCTAAAAATTAAAAAAAGAAAAAAATTGAAAAAAATGAAATAAAAAATTATAGAAAAGTAAAAATTATAAAAATAAATAAATAATAGTTCAAGCTCTTAATAATTATTTACATAAAAACTTTTAAAAAAAATTTATATGAACACAGATAAAATTATTCTCAGTCCTTGTCATTAATTTTTATTATTATTTCTATCTTTTGAACTCAATTTATTAATCGTTTTTATTATACTTTTATAAAGAGAAAAAATATTTTAAAATTCACCAACTATTGGGTTATGCTACGTATACCTAACAAGTTACATAATTGGGCCGCCACTTGTCAATTCGGTCAAAAATTATGTAACTTGTTGGGTACAAATAGATTTGTCCTATATATATATATTGCTCGATAATATTAACATAAAAATTTTCTATTTTTACGGAATAATCAAATTATGAAATAAAATGTCATGATGTAATTTTTTTAAAATTGAAAACCAAATATATTTTCTAATTTTTTGTTTTGAGAAATAATATTTCAAAATGACAAATTGAACGCATTTTTAAAAATCTTAAAAGAGACTCTCAAAAAGGAATCTGAAATTGAATTCAAAATTGGATTCTGAAGTACAAACTAAATTGGCCCTAAGTAATCCAAAAATGTTTGGAAACAAAAGTTAAGCTTAGCCAAACACTCTCTTTAGTGATTTTTCTTCCTAAGAGTACGTGCTAGAGATACACGCTTTAATAAATGTAACTCATTAAGTAGATTATGACATGTGTACAGCATAACATGGTGTTTTAACTGCTATGAACACCAGTTTACATGATAACTAGCAGCTATCACTGTTCAATAAATATGTTATCCATGGTTCTTGTTGCACTAGTGACTTCTTGTAGCAAAGGATTTGATGTTTTATCATTACTGCTCATCCTTTTCTTCTGATCCTCGTGCAGCGTTGGAAAAAGTTAGGAGGAACTATTTTGCAAGCACTTCTACTTCAAAGAGCCAAGAAACATTTTCAGTTGGTGTAAATCCACAGATTTCCATGCCTCCTCCATCTTCTCAAGTGTAAATATCTCTTACCTCATATTAATCTGGTGATATGTGTTCCTGTCGGCAATTTTTCACTAATTAGAGTGACATGTCGACAATTTCATTTTTCAAACTAATAGACATGGACAGAGTGACTCAATGTTTCCCTCTATTTTGTTCCTATGCGTGGTGTGATTATTGGAAGTAGGTTTGGTTACTGATGATAGAATTGAATCTCAGTTTTTTTTGGATATTAACATGTTGTATGACACTTCCTCTCTCAAAATAGGGGGTCACCTCTTTTCTGGATTGGAGTTGGTGTTGGCCTCTCAGCACTTTTTTCATGGGTAAGTAAGAGGACATTGCCTGTTATTTCTTCTTAAAAGTCTTTGTTCTTAACATCATTATCTTTTTTCTACTTCATGGAAGATATCTTACATTTCTTTCTGGCCATTTTTTATTACATTGCAGGTGGCTACATACCTAAAGGCGAGCAACTTCTTCCCCGAGCTAACTATGCTTCGTAATTTTTCTTCTTGTTGCATATTTCTTTTAGTTTTTGAAAACTAAAAGGCAAATGGTTGATTTGAAAGGGCATTTTTTTATCCTACATAACTCATCAAGCAGTGTCTTTTGTGAACTTTCTTTTTGTACTGTTGTTCCTCAGA
Source organism: Fraxinus floribunda (assembly GCA_903798395.1). Classification (NCBI taxonomy): domain Eukaryota; kingdom Viridiplantae; phylum Streptophyta; class Magnoliopsida; order Lamiales; family Oleaceae; genus Fraxinus; species Fraxinus floribunda. The sequence continues at coordinate 10,946 of CAIGRS010150584.1, read as the reverse complement.
TGGTTATTGATATAAACTTTACTAAAGTCAGGCCAGTAATCTTAGTTTTGAGTGAAAACTAGTTTAACTTGTATGTTACATCAGCTTTAAGCTTCCCATGGATCAACGAAACATTTGCCAGAATATCTTTTGCCTGAAAGATTGGTTGTATATACTTTTAGGCATAATGCATTGCCGAGTACAATATTTTTCAAGAACTCAATAATTTATTTCTTTTTTTGTTGGGCAAACCTTTAACCCTCATGAGCAGTCTTTAGATTTGTAGAAAAATGATGATCTGCCATACATTAAAACAGACAGCGAATTCTGACCTGTCCCGTGGTGTTGTCATCTTCGACGAAGACTTCATATGAATATTGATGTTTGTTTGCTGGTGCATACCTTATTAACAAGCCTTCCAACAATGTCACACATGAAGTTGTATGGAAGTATGGTAGATCTAGGTTTTTGTTTACCAGACAAGATCCAAGTCTTTAAAATTTTTAGTTCAAAATTTGTTTGAACACTTCCAGATTTTGTCAACTTGTTATTTTTTTATGGCACAGAAATTTGAAGCTACCGTTCTTATAAATTTGAGACTGGTATCTAATTTGGTCTCCATATCATGTATGGCAACCCAAATAATATTTGTAGTTTCTGGGACAAGTGATCAATGGTCTGACTAATGAGTTATCCAAGATATGTAATTCTTCATGAGGCTCATCAAACTGTTGCATATTGGTTGTTGCAAAGCTTCAATGTACTCAGTGTCGTTTTATGTATAGATCTATGGCAAATGCATAACATGGAGGGTTTAACATGTGATGATCTAAGGATTTTTTAAGATGGAAATGTTGCATATCAGAGAAAAGATATTGACATGATTGCATCAAAATTGATGAAAACTGCTTGTAGTTTGTAGCGTAAGATATGCTTAGGGAACCACTTAAAGTAATTACTGCGTTTTTGCTCCTTGTTGTCTTCACACAATGAGTAGGCAGGATTTCTCTGGAAATTGTATGTGAAGATAAGAAAATAGCTTGATGCAAGGCTGGCCAAGTGTAGCTTATGCTTGAAATGAGTCTGGTCCAATCTTTCTCCACCATTTTCCACCATGCTGTAAAACTAAATTTTGAATGGGTAATGTTCTTGAGTGAAGGATAGAATGTGAGCTCATAGAGTTATCAACTCTGAAGGATTTTGCAGTTTATTGTGGGGTTATTTCAGCCCAAGTGCAGTGCTACTTGATTATTAATGGATACACTAGGTTCAATATGGAAGAAAAGTGCATCAATGGAAAAATGTGTGGCATGCAATGCATTCACTTATGCATTGGCAGGAGTTTGTGGGATTCATTTATATGGTAAAACACAAATTTGCATTACTTAAGTGCAATGATGGTGGAGTTGTTATGCAGGGTAGTTCCTTCTAAAGATAAGATGAGACTACTTGCCCCTTATTGTTATGAACTAAGTTGATCTGGAGAAAATGTGATGCCTGTTTGTCTAGGATGGGCTTAATTATATCTGTTGAGATCTGGTGCAAGGGATTGCTTTGATACTTTGTAGTGCGTTATGACAATTGTAATGGTCCATTTGTTCATCTTGCTCAAAACAAACTTTTCAGTCTTAACGTAATAGTGAGTTTTTAGACCAAATTCACATGCATCGTTATAGCACATGCGTATTTATCGATTCAATTACTTAGCTATTATTAGAATCGATAAACTATGGTTGCTTTTTCATGTCTCTGACCTAACTGCACATATCTTACTTATGCAGAAATATGCTATGCAACAAGCTTTCAAGACATTGATGGGACAGATGAATACTCAAAATAATCAATTCAGTAATGCTGCCTTTTCGCCTGGGTCACCTTTCCCATTTCCCCAACCCGCATACCCAACATCAGATGCAAATACAACTTCAACATCCGCTGCATCTCAACCTGTAACTGTTGATGTACCTGCAACCAAAGTGGAGGACCCTCCATCTGCAGCTGTCAAAGAGACTGTAGAACCAGAGAAGGGACCAAAGAAATATGGTATTATTGATTCCTTTCTGTTGTGACATTAATATAAGTATGTTAAGCAACGACTCTTATACTTCCAACAAGAGGAAATGAAAATCTTTCCTATTGCTTTGTTATTGGGTGGGTCTTTTATTAATTTTGCACCCAAGTAACAACCTCTTTTAATTTTTCTACCAATGACATTTTCCCAATACCAAATCTCTTGGTGGCATGAAGATTGAGGCAGCTACTCTTGAGGTTTTATTATACTATGGATCTGAATTGTTGTCTTTTTCATCACCATCTTCTTTTTTGCAGCTTTTGTAGATGTTTCCCCAGAAGAAACATTCCAAAAAAATGCTTTTGAGAATTACAAAGAATCGATACAGACAGATGCACCAAAGGATCCCAAGCCTTTCCAGCAAGTGAGTTGAACTCTCATTTATGGCTGCTGTGATGATTTATGATAAAATTATTATCATTTTAATTATCTGGACATCTCCAAAGGTTTCTGAAAATGGATCTGCTGCGAACGGAGGAACCAGTTTTTCAGAAGGCCCCTTCACTGGTAAGTTGGGAAATCATTTATCATCGTTATAGTAGCCTCATTTGCAATAATTTATCTAGTTTTTATTGCAGACCTTGTAAGATGTAATTCTCTTGCTTTGTGGAGACTGATTTTGTTTTTTACAGTTTTATTGCACTGCATAATATTTTTGTTATTTAACGAGTTCGTACTGGATTTTGCTAAATTTCTCTGTATATTCCTATTTTCTGATTGATCTTCTGGTTCTTTTGAAGAACAATAAGGATGTTCATAAAGTATACATTAGTTACATATGCAAATAAATTAAAGGCGGATACGTGTGCAGACCAATTTTTTTAGTGCCCTCAACAATGTGAAGGTGTATCAAACTAAGTATTCATCATATTGTATATGAGGAAGGCTGTTGTATTAACTGTTGTCGCTTAAAATAGGATTGTGCTTTGATATATTTGATAGACATGTAAAATTGTCCTGGCATAATGTATATGCATTTGAGTTTGGATCAAACTAAAATATTTGAATATAAGATTTTGCTCACATAATACATGAAATTATATCCTTTCCTTGTGTCACAGTATTTTTTCTTGAAATATTTTAGTTTGCTTTAAAACAGCTTGCAAATGGAGATTTCATATAGGATGGTTGTTCTGCATTGAGTCTGACTATACTGTTCTTGTTTGCTTCTCATACATTTGTGCTCGCTGGATATAAGTGCATGTTTGCTACATAGTAGCGCAGTCACGACTAGACACTATAATGGACAAGTTTTTAGTTTCTTTTTCTTCCTTAATAAAGTCCAGTGCTTTCGAATCCTCTCCACAGAAAGTGCTATAAATTGTTTAATCTTTGTATTGATTGATTTCATTTTTGGGGAGTAGGTTCATATGTCCACAGTTTTAACTTAAATGAGACCAAATAAGCTGTTTCTCTTGTAATGGGCAGAACAAACAAATCCCCTCTTGTCAGTGGAAGCTTTGGAGAAAATGATGGAAGATCCAACTGTACAGAAAATGGTTTATCCGTAAGAGAACCTCAACCTTATTATATATTTCTGAATATTTTAGTTCACATGCCACCATTTAAACGTCTTAGTTATTTCTGTTCACAATGCAATGATGTTTGATTTAAGCACGTGATACGTGAAGAATGACATTTGTATCTTCACCTGATCGAAGTGGTTTAGAATTTATGCAGTTTAGAATTTCCTTTTGCATTTTACTTCATTTCCATTGGAGCCTGGAGAAATTTTACACTCAATTGAAAAATGCTTGTTATGTCCTGGGAATAATTGCCGCTCAAAATTGTGGATAGATCTACTAAAAAAGATCGCTAAAGATGAGTGTGAAAAACAACTTGTTATATTTAATCAAACCCTTTATAAGATCTCTGTTTGGGTGTTGCCTACAAAAAAAAATGTTGCTTCTGGGTCATGTCTTTTGGAAATTTCAGCTTAAATAGGAGACAAAGCTTGGGAAGTCGGTCAGACACCTATGGCATGTTTGGTATGGTAGGGCAGATTGGATAGTACTCGACAGTATTAAGAAAGAAAAAGAAGCCAAAATGTTGTTCATTATTATGTCTAGTGCTGCATGCCGAACATGCACGTAGTGTTTTTCCTATGAACATCGCATAGTTCTCCTATATTATTGATATTTCAAAAATCATATTCTTAATTATTGATAGTTATTGCTCATTTTTATCTTTCAGCTACTTACCTGAGGAGTTGAGGAATCCTACTACATTTAAATGTGAGTTCGTTTTTCCCTTACCTATTTAAATTTAGTTATGCTTAAACTTTTCTGTTTTGTTGGGATTTGATTTATTTGTTAAAACACGACTATCCATTCATTTCTTTGGCAAAGGTGAGACATCTACTTGTAGAGACTTACCAGAACTTATTTCGGATAATTCTAAGTGTAAAGATTTCCAAATGATTTTCTCTCGTTCAGCAGGCAAGATTTGACAAGCGACAACTGCTGTTTTTGTTTTCGATGACTTATTTTCTTTTTCTTTGAAGGGGGTTGGGACGGCGGAAATGAGGGTCAGTTTGTAGATGTTGGCCATTCCCCCTTCCAATATTTGGAGTATGACCTTATAATCACGAAGCTTTGTCCTTCTAAATTTAGCTAAAACTTTTCTTTGTTGTCCATAGAAAACATGCATATTACCGTTTCTTTGTATAATTTGAATCCTAACTGCGTGTTTTAGCTGTATTTGATTGTATTGGGCAGTACTATGAACAATATTTTAAATTCTTTTTTCTTATTACTGTCCAATATTGTGTAATCCACTTTACTAATTGCAATAAATGTAAATCTGTTATAGGGATGCTACAAAATCCACAGTATCGTCAACAATTGCAGGACATGCTGTAAGTATAACTTCTAAGTCCTTTCTGTATAAAATATCCCAGTATACATATTACACACAAATATTTAGCTTTTATTATATATACAAAGGTGTAAATTGTCATGGTATTATTGATTTGATCCTAATTATGTACCTTCTTTTTGGTTATATATTCACAGAAATAACATGGGTGGAAGCCCAGAATGGGACAACCGCATGATGGACTCCTTGAAAAGTTTTGATCTTAGCAGTCCCGAGATTAAGCAACAGTTTGGTGAGTTTTAATGTGATTTAAGTTTAGCTGAGTATGCGTAACCTAATATAGAATTGATAATATTAATTTTTTCACCGTTTGCCGTGTAATAAAATTACTTTCTATTATCCTCGAATACTTTTTAACAATGTCAAATCTCATCTATTATATTGTCGAGTTGCGTTCACCACCAAACATGAACTTATTGTTTCTCGCCTGACGTTATATCTTGCAGATCAGATAGGGCTTACGCCCGAGGAAGTCATTTCTAAAATCATGGCCAATCCTGAGGTAGCTATGGCATTCCAAAATCCTCGAGTTCAAGCAGCTATTATGGATGTAAGTATCTTTTCGTCCTTTTGCCTTCCATTAAATTTTTTCATTTTCTTATGCGGTTTCCCAGCAAGATAGTGGACCTACTCGCCTTCTACTTCCTGCTGGGATTTTACTATCCAATCAAAGTGAAAGTCTGATTTTGTATAATTATCTTATTGAACTTCGGGACAAATGTTCCTTTTTGCAGTGTTCTCAGAATCCTCTGAGTATTGCCAAGTATCAAAACGACAAAGAGGTAAGTTGAAAGTTATTGTGAATCTTTGTATAATTCTTTTTTCAGAATATCAGCATGAATGTCTGTTTTGTTTCACTTTTGCATTAAGCCTTTTGCTTTTTATTTTTCACATTGGAAGTAATGCGAAGGTCACCCGCTATTCGTCTCAGGTTATGGACGTTTTCAATAAAATATCGGAACTTTTCCCCGGGGCAACAGGTTCTTAACTAGAGTGTACCTGCTCCCTTTTATCTTTTTTTTTGCCTGCACAGATGAGATATCAAAAGTTTAGGGCACCTGTTAGCATGTTTCTGCTTTACGATGCTCACACATCAAGATGTGGCATCAATTTCCTTTCAACTCTTTATAAATTTAACGTTAATCTTGACTCTATTGTGGCTTTGTTAGAAGTACATTCTTGTCCAGCTATAGATCTTACGAGCTTTTTGCCTGCTATTGTAAATGTTGTGGATTTCTATTTTGATTTGATTGCTAACCCTAAACGTTAATATGCTTCTCCCTACCTGTTCTCGCCTTTGTCTTTGCCTCTCCTTTTCCTTTGAATGTTTCCTATTTGCATTCGATCTTTAGGAGCATGCTCGATAACTGACGAGCCCAAAAAATGGTGAAATTCAATCTGCATCCAGTAGATCTTGTCTCGGAGTTGAAAGGGATTCTTGAAAAGAATCTTGATCCTAGTACAATGCTAATCTGATCTTACCGATTCTTGTATAATTGGACGGCTAGAATTCAAGGATGATAAACCCCACATCATTCTGAGGTTGGATTAGTTCGACCCCACCGAATATAGGAATATCTTGAAGCTTAACTCATTGGATGTTACTTGTGTTGTAGATTGCTGCACATTGACATCTGGGTTCAAGTTATTCATGGTATATGATAATGGAGTGCCGGTTTAGGAAATAATTTGAGAACAGAACTTAAAGAGCATGTTTGGCCAAGCTTGAAGAAGTCACTTATAAGTGAATATGCATGTTTTAAAATAAAAAATATACTAGACATCACTAATTGTGAATTATAAGTTAGGGATGATATGTTCGGTACGTTAGTTGATTGGTTGAAGTGGTTTAAGAGAGACGTGACGATTTTACGAGTTGTGTTTAATTTATGTATCAGCTACCCAACATGTCATGAAATGTCACAAGAGAATATTAACGTTAAACGCCTCGAAAATAAGCAATTGCATACTTTTCAACCAGGCTCATATGTGGAAAAAAAAAAAAAATGGTCGTAGAGTTAAATCGAAAGTTAAATAATCAAGAAATTAAATTGGGGCTGTCTTATCACTAATTCAATTAAGGATGAGGCACTAGTAGTGGCACATGATTCTAGCGTGGGAAAGAGCAACTCCAAACCAGCCAGCTGTGTCCCGGTCGGATGTGGAACACCGATGAACCCATCTGCTGATCAACTCAGAGCGTAGACCAACACAAATAGAGGCGGCAGTCAAAGTCTAGGCAGCCGATATGCCTGTGCCATCGCCTCAATAAATCCAGTTATAAATGATAGTAGCTCGAGGAGAATAAACTAGAAGCAAGTAACAAGCATTAAATTAATGTACATTGAGTATTTTTCTTTACGTTAACTCACAATTGATGGCAATCCATATATCGGTTTGAAAAGGGAAGAAAAAGTCCCTCAACATGTTCAGTACAAAATATAGACAGTAGCGAATGATATAAAAGAAAGAATTTTAACATCTTTTTCTTTTTCAATTCATCGAATACAATATAGTCCAGCTAATCAAACATGTCACAAGAGAATATGAGTAAAACTAATCATCTCAATTCTAATAACATCCTTCTCCATCCACCCTGCCCATCGGCATCCTCCTTGATCTAGACTACCTTTTCCTTACGGATTTCTTTGATGTTTCACACTGACACTGAACCTATGGCAGCCTGCCTTTGTCCAAGTACATTTCTCAACACGGTGTCGATCTTGGTAAATACGTCCTCCTTGGAAAGACTTCCATCTACCTGCAACCATAGAAAAATAAGGTTCTTTCGAAGTGATAGGGTAAGGAAGATGCTATTTAGCTCCAAGGAAAGGAATTTTGCATTACGATATCAACTTTCTAGGAAACAGATAACTTTGCTTTTTATCTACTCATCTCACATGATTCATACATTTCGCAAAATCCATGGCTTATAAATACTTAAAAGCACTTGCAAACATGTTATTAATTTACTTAGTGGTAGCAATAATAGGATAGTTATGCTGTTTCCAGTAAATGACTCGTTAATCTGGTTCACGTTCCATAAAAAACCATGTGAACAATCAGTGGAGTGCAAGGGGAAGAATATGCTGAAAACTTCCCCACAAAATCGATCTTTATTCCAAAATATCAACCACGAAGAACCATTGTTCACTTTCAAGAGAAGTTTTAAGCTTATTTTTAACTAAGTTTACTGAGCAAGATATATGTGTGCCGCAGAGGGAAGATGGACTCAACTACCTCAATGAGAGCCTAAATATAAGAGGGGTGAAGTTTCAACTTCGCTAAAATTCAACGTTTATGAGCGAAAAGGTTTTAAGCAGATCTGTTAACAAGATGGATGTGCCATTGCATTAGTATTCTGAACTAAAAAATGCCACAATCACAAGCACTATGACTTGGGCTGGAAACTATTATTTTGGTTCATGAGTGATAAAGAGAATGGAGAAAAGGGGGAGCAAAAGGAGGAAGCTAAGGAAGAGAAAATATAGGGAAGAAACTGAGGCAGCAACTGACACGATTAATAGATAAGAAAACCCATAATAATAACAAATAAAATGAGACGCGCTGACTGGTGCTTAACCAAGTTTACGAGAGCATGTTTGGCAAAGCTTAAATTCTAATTTAAGCTAGTCAAACTTACATTTTATTAACACATTTCATAGGACCCACAACTAATAAGCACTACTAAACAAGCGCTAAATCAATTTCCAGAAATTTTCTTTGGAACATTTACCCCACTTCCTTGAGCCAAAGTAGGAAAATTAACCTCAAGCTTGACAACGTTGTATGCGCAGATATGCTTACTACGAAATATAGAAAGTAGAAACCAGCTTTAATGCCAATTTGCTTGTGCAAAAGAGTTAAAATGAGGATCTTGGTAGGAAAATTTACTTTCTATATTCACAAGTCAATAATCAACACATTACATAGGGAAAGAAAATACATATTACATACCCTGACTGTCACATCTTCATACATTGAAAGCACGGCCTCCACATTTTTGTTATGTGTGAGCAAACGCAGTTTTACCTGAAATGGAAATCTATTATAAAGAACTAGCTCAAGCACATACCAATATATATATACATTTTAGATATATCCTGACAGTCACACAAGCAAAGGCCGAGTATCTAAAAAGGGAGGATAAGTAAAACCAAACAAAAACAAAGTCACGTTTCAAGATACAGACGTAAAATGAAGCATGCCTTTTCTTCGGTGTCATCAAAGCGTTGAGTAAGCCTAGCAGCAATTTCTTCAGTTTCAGGGGGAAAATACTTTAGATGATATATTTTCCCTGTGACAGGATCTAGTCTGCGGCCAACAACTCTCTCAACTAGGATCTCTTCAGGGACCTGTAGAGGAAAGAGAGTTTATTATACTCACATTTTATGACTACTACTAACTCAATCAAGACAAATCCAACAAATTGTTCAAAAAGTGAAGTCAAATTTCTCGACCTTGTAACAAAAACAAATATTAATTAGACATAGATCATGCTAGCTCTCGGTTCTTAAGATGATAACTTTTATATTACAGAACCTCACATCAAGAAGAATGAAAATGTGTGGCTCGAAGCCAAATCCTTTAAGAGCAGTCGCTTGTGACAAGCTCCTTGGATATCCATCCAAAAGCCAGCCTTTTTCTTGAGAATCTGGTTGTGACAAACGCTCCTTGACCATCTACAACCATAGAGAATTGCTAATTCATTTTCTTAACTAATATTTTATTGATAGTTTGAATATTATTTTGAAGAGAAACAATAAAAAGTATGAATATAAAGCTACCGTTACAACTATTTCATCTGGGACCAACTGCCCCTTCTCCATGTATTCCTTCGCTCGCCTCCCATTTTCTGTCCCAGCAGCAACTTCAACCCTGAGAAGATCTCCAGCCGCAATGTGCACCAAATCGTACTGCACATTGGATTATAACATAAACAAGTAGCCTGGTGTGACATTATGGCACAAAAAAACTGAAAATAAAGAAATAAAAGGACAAAGACATATATCATTCAAATCCATGCTTTTCGAAGTGGTCCAGGACAACAAAAAATTTAAAATGCAAGAAGACCAAAACACCAGGCATAACCTCAAAAAAGCAAATCGTTTACTGCTAACCAAAAATATTTTCTTCTGCGAAGTTAAAAATTAAAAAAAAAAAATGCAGACACTGAGTATGATTGGCTGCACTGTTTAATAAGATTGCTGCTCATTTAGTGTTGAGTCAGTTTTTAAATTTATACTGATCCTAAATCAAAATCAACGCGCTATTAACAAAATCTTTTCCAAGTTCATTACAACACAAGAATCCCTGGGGTTTTCCACGCCAGACACCATCCTTGTATTTAGCTAATTTTTGGAAAATGTATATTGGTTTCATGTCATCATCGAATTTTCCGGTCAAACCAACCGTTTATGGGGCTAAAGTTTATATACTGTATTTTGTTTTCATCATAAAGATAAACTATACTATATCAATCACATTTTTAAAGGTAAAAAACCAAAATTAACCATTGATCCAACCGGAAAATAAAACATTAAAAAAAAAAAAAAAACCACCACATTCGTACATGTACTCAATCTAAACACATCCACTAGTACCAAATCAATCCTCTTGGCATGAATGTATAAATCCAATTATGTCATAATGCTATTTGAATGCTATTTTCAACATACAAGGAAGATTTCGAGGTACGTTTCTGCAGTTTCCACACAATTGGCTATCAAACTCTCAATGGAACTTCGACGTGTATTGAATTCTTGGCCGAGGGTTCCTTACATGCCCTTCCACAAAGGTCGTCTCTTTTAGACGTGTCTCTTTGAATGGTTGCGACTCTTGGAAGGGAAATAACTCTTCATTTAAATGATGCAATTCAAAATGACATAACCTTTAACAATGAACACAATCCTTCATTAGAGTACAAAAAATGCATCATCCTTTTGATGCATTATATTAATCAATTCATTCAAATTAATTAGCTTATATAAGTAGCTCCAATAACACCCACCATAAATAT